>CATIWR010051582.1:0-45957 GCA_949677035.1 Omphalea diandra | reverse complement strand
TAAATAGAAAAGGAAAAGGATTTAACCTAATGAGGAAATCCTAATGGCATTAGGAAATATTGCAAGAATCTTTGACTTTGGGCCTTATTTCCTTGCTTACACGACTTAGGCTTCCTTTTACATGCCTTGGGCTTTTTTTTACATGCCTTGATCGAATTGGGTCATGCTTGGATGCTCTCCACAAGTTGGGCTCCATGGTATTAAGTTAAGTGCTCTATTTGAAGAGTTTAAGTAAGCTCCTATCAGCTTTTAATTGGCTTCACACATCCTTTGCTCTTCTTGGGCGAATCAAAGTGTAATTTCTTATTGCATGAATGCTCCAATTACATCCTTATACTTCTTTCGCCTTCCCTTTTATGATTAGGCTTTGAAATTGAAGTGGATCCCTTGCTAACTTGCCTTGGCTGTTTGTATCATTATGGCATAACTAATATAAGAACATCATCAGGATACATTACAAGTATAACAATTGACTATGCAAGTGCAAGTGCAATAGATTTATTTTTGTGTCGTGACCTTGCAAGGCAAACACTGTTCTTGGGAATTCATGTGACTTAAATGGCTTTTGATTTTGTTGGCCAACATATAACAAGTGAACCATTTGATCCATAACATGTGCCAATAGGACATATTAGTCCATCTTTCACGTGATTTGCAAGTGTTTGACAATCTGGTCACAACATCCTTTTAGTTCCATATGCAAGTGTTCATAATAATGGTATACCAAGTAATCATTAAGACTATATAATTCTTGCTTGACTTGTATTCATATGTAAAAGGTAACAATTCAATCATATACATATGTAATAGGACATAATCATATCATAAAATTATCACACATATAGATATTAGAATCTATTATCCTTTTTACTCTCCTTTTGATGTGACCAACCTTTAGGTTTGGTTCTCTCTCTAGGGCTTCCTCAAAGTTTTAAGATCCTAACGTTTGATACATACATGGTTATAAGTATGTCAAAATGATTATGAATGCTTGGTATGCAACTATAGCATGATTCATGCAAATGGACCTAGTGTTTATTCATGTTTTCCTTATATGACAGCCTGAGCTTGCCACACTCTCACAACAATAAGTCTAGATATACTTATCTAAATGACTTGATTTTTTTTAAACAAATAAACACATAGTGATATAACATATTCAAATTTCAAGCCAATATCAGACACACAGAAAATGTGGTGAATTTTTAAATTTTGCCCTGTTGCAATGTCATCTCAATCTAAGTAGATTTTACATTCTTAGGTGTATCTAAAATTGTACAAATCCAATTGCAATAATAATCTACCATCAGTTACAAAACATATAAATGAATATTTTTCATGTTTTAATCATTGTCTAATTTAGTCTATAAGGTCACCAAAACAAAGGAACAATCTCAGGACGAGTAGGTTTGTAACATGTTGACAAACAGTCATGATGAACGAATAATATCTCAACAACCATGCTGTATTTGGCAAAAACATTTCATAGGTATATAGATCAGACATAAATATACAACTTTCAAGTTTTGACCATCATCAAATTCTTAATCTATGGCCATCAAATTCTTGGAAAACTGAATTAAAAGAAATGTGAGGTTTCATCTAGGTACAGGGTCAGTCACTATCAATGAGCCATATCTCTTTCCATACAACAAATCAATCCAAATTGCTTTATAGATATTTAGAGGGGATATAAAGCTAAAAATTGCATGTTTTTAACTTTATCAAAATCAGAACATAAGGCCATCAAAATATAAGAAAACAAAAAGACTGAGGTCATTTCGGTTAGTTGTGCATCAACCCTATTGAATGAGCCATAACTCCTCACACACTCCAAATCAAGCAAAACTGTTTCATTTGCATTTATATGGGATATAAAGTTACAACTTTCATATTTTTCACTTTCCTAGTTCCTCTTCTAGGGTTATGAAATCGTGTATACAAAATCCTATTCTAACAGTAAAATCTAACACAATCAGCTCTTGTTCTCTTGAATTTCAACTTCCATCCAAGAGTTCTACCTCAATTACTCTATAATTCTCACTAACCATGAATGATTAACATGTAATGAGGGGTTAATTTCATATGGGAAGAAAATAAATTAACTTACTTGTTGTCCTAAAATTAGAAAATCTTAAGATTATTTCCTAGGCAACTCACACTTCTTCTTATTCTTCTTCTTCTTCTTTTTCTTCTTCTTCCTTTCTTTCTTTCTTCCTTAGCTCTCTCTTTCTATTGTTGTACCTCATGTTTAACCCCTTAATTCTGATCCTAAAGGGTTAAAAATTCCACTTATAAGCCTATTGCAATAAGACAAAAACATGGTATTTCATTCCTATTGGTTCGAAGTTCACTTTCCTCTTTTGGTCCCTCTTATTCACTCTTTAAGCACCTCCATCCATCTCTTAATCTTTAGATGCTCCTTATACTTTAAAATAAGCTCTATAACACCATTATTTATGATGTTGTAACATGCACACAACATAAGATAATTTGTCATGCAACTATACAAACATTACATATATGTTCTAGTGTCCTAAATGCAACAGTGCATGTGTCATTATCGTGCTTTTACAATTCACATGTCTAAATGACCATTTATCTAATGCCTATGTTCATGTGTGGTTTCAAATCATTTATGCAATGAATATGTTCATGTGATAATGCCAATGAATGTGGATAGGGATATTACAATTATAGTTTTGAAAATAATGGTGTTTTAGAGCTTATTTAAAAGTATAAGGAGCAAATGGGGATTAGGTGATGGATAGAGGTGATGAAGGAGTGAAGAAGAGGGACTAAAAGTGGAAAAGTGAACTTCTAACCAATGGAAATGAGACACCATGATTTTATCTTCTTGCAATAGGTTTACAAGTGAAATTTCTTATCCTTTAGGATCAGAATAGAGAGTTTAAATGTGAGGGTCAATAGACGAAAGAGAGAGATAAGGAAAAAAGAAAGAAAATAAGAAGAAGAATAAGAAGAAAAAGAAGAAGGAGAGGGAGAAGAGTGAGCTGCCTAGGAAGGAATACTAAGCTTTTATGCTTCTGGGAAAATAGATAAGTTAATTTACCTTCTTCTCACATGAAATTAATCCCCCATGACATGTTAATCATGCATGGTCAGTAAGAATTATGGAGTATTTGAGCTAGAGCTTATATATGGAAGTTAAAATTCAAGAGAAACAAGAGCTGATTGTGTTGGTTTTGTTGTTAGAGCATAATTTTGTACATGAAATTTGATAACCCTAGAAGATGAATTAGGGAAAGTGTAAACTATAAAAGTTGTAGCTTTATGCCCCATCTAAATGCATGTTAAACATTTTTGCATAATTTGGTGTGTGCGAGGATATATGGCTCCATCATTAGGGCTGGTTCACAACCAACCGAAATCACCTTAGTCTTTTTATTTTCATATATTTTGATGACTTTATGTGCTGATTTAGACAAAGTTCAAAACATGAAATTTGTAAGTTATATCCCCTCTAAATACTTATTAATCAGTTTTGCTTGATTTGTTGTGCGGAAAGAGATATGGCTCATTGATTGTAACTGACTCTAAATCTAATGAAACCTCATTTGTCTTTTAATTCTATTTTCCAAGAATTTGATGGTCATAGATTCGAAATTTGATGATGTTCTAAACTTTAAAGTTGTTTATTTAAGCCTGATCTACATTTTGTTAAAATTTTTTTGACAAATTTAACATGGTTGTTTAGAGATTGCTCCTTCATTATGACTGATTGTTAACATGTTGAAAACTTGCTCACCCTGAGAATGGTCATTTGTTTTGGTGACTATATATACTTAATTATACGATGAGTAAAACATAAAAAATGTTCATTTATGTGTTTTGTAACTTTTGGTGGATCTTTTTTTCAATTGCATTTGTACAATTAGAGATACACCTAAGATTGTAAGACTTACTCAAACTAAGATGACATTGAAACTAGACAAAATTAAAAATTCACCACATTTTCTATATATCTTATATTCACCTGAACTTTAACTATGTTATATCATTATGTGTCTAGTTTATTTAAAAAAAAATCAAGACATTTGGATAATTATAACTATAGTTATTATTGTAAGAGTGTAGTAAGGTCAAGCTCATATAAAGAAAATATGTACAAACACTAGGTCCACTTGCATGGCTCATGGCATAGTTGCATACCAAGCATTCATAGTCATTTTGACATATTTATAACCATGTATGTATCAAATGTTAGGATCTCAACACTTTGCGGAAGCCATATAGAGAGAACCAAACCTACCATAAAGGTTGGTCACATCAAATGGTGAGTAAAAACCATAATTAGATTCTAATGTGTATGTGTGATAATTTTATGATATGATTATGTTTTATTACACATATATATGATTGAATTGTTACATTTTACATGTGAATACAAGTCAAGTGAGAATTATATACTCTTAATGATTACTTGATATACCACTGTGAATGAACACTTGCATATGGAACTAAAAGGATGTTGCGACTTGCTTGTCAAACACTTACAAATCACTTGGAACAGGGACCAATATGTCATATTGGCATATGTTATTGATCAAATGATTCACTTGTTGTATGCAGGCTAATAAAATCAAATGTCACTTGAATCACATGAATTCTCGGGAATAGTTTTTGCCTTGCAAAGTCACGATAAAAATCAATCTATTATGTTTACACTTGCATAGTCAATTATTATACTTATAATGTATCCTGATGATATTTGATTGTTGGTTGTGCCATAAAAATCTGATTATTGTTTTTATTCATTGAGTCATGACTCACCAAATCGTAATTATGTTTTTCAGATACTAAAGCATAGGGTTTGGATACTTTGGTCCATAGGGTTTTGCATAAAGACATATGAACCATAGGTCATTGGCTAAATTCCAACTCTCTCTCTCCTTGTGTCATATACATATATCTAGATAGGAACCAATTTATGATCGTTAGCCATAAACATTAGTTAACATATATGTGCATTAAATATATGTTGCATTGTGTATGCATGATGAATAAATCTTTATGCATATGTATTTTTAGACACGAATGCCATGATTTATAAATGAAAATGGTCATTACATTTTACATATGAATACAAGTCAAGTGAGAAGTATATGATCTTAATGATTACTTGGTATACCATGATGAATGAACACTTGCATATGAAACTGAAAACATGTTATGATTGACTTGTCAACACTTGCAAATCACTTGGAAAAAAGGACCAATATGTCCTATTGTTACATGCTATTGATCAAATGATTCACTTGTTATACATTGGCCGACAAAATCAACTATCACTTGAATCACATAAGTTCCCAGGAGTAGTGTTTGCCTTTCAAGGTCACGACAAAATCAATATATTGTATTTGCACTTACATAGTCAATTCTTATGCTTATAATGTATGTTGATGATATTTAATTATTGGTTCTGCCATAAAAATCTGATTATTATTTTTATTCATTAAGTTGTGACTCACCAAATCACAATTATGTTTTTTACAAGGTTTAAACACTTTAAAGCATAAAGTTTTGTATATAGACACATGAAGCTCAAGTAATCAGCTGAATTTCAACTCTCTCTCTTCTTGTGCCATTAACATAAACCTAGGTAGGAATCAATTCATGGTCACTAGCCTTGAAACATTAGTTAATATATATGTACATTAAATACATGTTGGATTGTGTATGTATGATGAATCAACCTTTATACATATGTATTTTTGGACATGAATGCCATGATTAGTAAATGAAATTAATTGTTACATGAAATAATAATATACACATTTGTTTTTAGGTAATGAATTTTGAGGATGAAACCCTTTATAAGAGGGGAAGAAAATATAACATTCATATCCCCATTCATTAGCATTCTCACATATTCATTACATAAATAATTTTCAATTCCATATGAACATATGTAGTAGATAAATGATCATTTAGATATGTCAATTCGGTAAACATGACGATGACACTTGCACCATTGCATTTAGGGTACTTGAACATAGATGAGATATTTGCACAGTTGCATGGCAAATTATCATAATGGTGTGCATATTATAGTATAATAAATAATGGGGTTTTAAAGCTTATTTAAAAGTACAAGGAGCATACGGGGATTAGTAGATGGATGGAGGCAATGAAGGAGTGAAGAATAGGGACTAAAAGAAGAAAATGTAACTTCCAACCAATGGTAGTAAGCCACCATGATTGTCTTGTTAGATGCAAATTGAATTTCCCTTCCTTAAGGGGCACACTAAAGAGGAAAAATGTAAGGGGCAACAAATGAAAGAGAGATATAATAAATAAAAAGAAGAAGGAGAAGAAGAAGAAGAAGAAGAAAAGGAATAAAAACTAAGCTTGCTAGGAGGAAACCTTAAGCTTTTTTAGTTTTGGAAAAAGAGGTAAGTGATTTTATCTTTTTCCATATGAAATTCCTCCCTCATAACATGTTAAACATTTATTATAAGTTTGAATTATGGAGCAATTTGAGATAGAGCTCATGTATAAAAGTTGAAGCTCAAGAGAAAAAAAAAAAAAACCTTATTGTGTTAGTTTTTTGTTAGAGCATATTATTGCTCCCATGATTTCATAACCTAAAAGATGAATTAGGGAAAGTGTAAAGCATAAACATTATATTTTTATGCCTCATCTAAATGTATATAAAATTTTTTTTACTTAATATGGTATGTGTGAAGAGCTATGGCTCCTTCATTAACACTAGTTCAAAACCTATTGAAACCTCCTCAGTCTGGCTATTTTCATATATTTTGACGACATTATGTGTTGATTTAAACAAAGTTAAAAATATTAAATTTGTGGAGTTGTATCCCTCTAAATTTCTACAAAATAGTTTTGCTTAATTTGTTGTGAGGGAAGAGATATTGCTCTTTGATTATGACTGACCCTAAACTTGATGAAACTTGCTCTTAATTATGTTTTTTAAGAATTTGATGGCCATATAATGAGAATTATGTGATGTGTAAAACTTTAAAGTTATAGAGTTATGTCTAATCTATATGCCTACAAAATATTTTTGTGAAATATATTGTGTATGAGGAGATATTGCTCCTTCATCACGACTAATTCTCAACATGTTTAAACCTGCTCACCCTGATATTGATAATTTATTTTGATGACATTATAGAATGAATTAGACAATGTGCAAAATAGGAAAAAAAATGTTCCTTTATCGATTGTGTAATAACTAGTAAATTAGTTTTGCAATTCAATTTGTAGAATTTGAGAATGTAAGACTAATCAGATTATGATCACATTAAAATAGGGCAGAATTTAAAAATTCACCATTTTTTCTATAGGCCTTATATTGACCTAAATTTTGAATATGTTGTATTATTATATGTCTAATTTATTGAGAAAAAAGAATCAAGTCATTTGGATTAGTATAGCAAGAGTTATTATAGCTATAATGTAGCAAGTTCAGACTGTCATATAAGAAAAATAAGTTCAAGTACTTGAACCACTTGTATGGAACATTACCATAGTTGCATAACATACATGTAAACTCATTTTGACATTTTATAATGATATATGTATCAAAATTTAGGATCTCAACACATTGAGAAAGCCTAAGGGAGAGGTTTAAATCTACTATGAAGGTTGGTTGCATCAAAGGTGAGTAAAAGCCATGATTGAATTCTAATGTGTATGTGTAATGATTTTATGATATGGTTGTGTTCTATTATGTGCATATATGATTGAATTGTGACATTTTATATGTGAATACAAGTCAAGTAAGAGTTATATGATCTTAATGATTACTTGGTATGCCACTATGAATGAACACTTGCATATGAAACTAACAAGATGTTGTGATTGGCTTGTCAAAAACTTGCAAATCACTTAGAAAAGGGAACAATATGTCTTATTATGGCACATGTTACTGGCCAAATGAATCATAAGTTATATGTTGGTAACAAAATCAAATGTCACTTGAATCATATGAATTCTCAAAAGTAGTGTTTGCCTTGCAAGTTCATGATAAAATCAATCAATCTATTGCATTTGCACATGCATAGTCAATTCTTATACTTGTAATGTATCCTAATAATTTTCATTACTGGTTGTGCCATTAAAATTTATTATTATTTTTATTCATTGAGTCGTAACTCACTTAATCATAATTATTTTCTTCAGATAGTAAAACAAAAGGTTTGAGTACTTTGGAGGATAAAGTTTTGCATATATACACATAGAGCATTGGTCGTCAACTAAATTTCAACTCTCTTTCTCATTGTATCATATGCATATACCTAGTTAGAAATCAATTTATGGTGACCAACATTAGATGGGTTAACATATGTGTATATTAAATACATGTTGGATTATGTATGAGTGATAAGTGAACCTTTATGCATATGAATTTTAGACATGAATGACATGCTTAATAAATAGAAATATTTGTTACACCTAAGGGCAACCTAGTGTTCATGTTCAAGTGTGAAGGCTACATGAAGTAATGGACTTATTTCAATAATAGGTTTAAAATATTAAAAGTGAACTAGAGATTGAAAGCAAAGTTAATTTCATATCCTTGGTGGAGTCGATACTATGACTGCCTTGGTGGTTTTGCTCGAACTAGTAGAATCTTACTTGGGACTGCTTCCTTTAATCAATCAACTGGGAATCAAAAGGATATGGTTCTTTATATTAGTAATGACCCTATGGTATGGCATATGATTGGACTGGTGGGGTATCCTTTTAGGCCTTACATAATTTCAAAGCCTTTAGTCCGAAATGATGGTCATTGGGGGACCAAAAGTGGGGCAATACGTTGGTGCTATCCTTAGAGAATATGAAGTTATCACCTGACTTTAGTCAGTATAAGAATCTAGGGAAGATAAAATCTAAACCTAATTAAAGTCATAAAATTTAAACCTAATTAAAATCAATTAGAAAACCTATTTTGTCTTTATCCCATTAAAGATTGGGATTCAAATTTGGGTACGACTTGCTGAAGAGGTTAAACACCCATAAGCCACTCGGATACTGGGATCCAGCCTTTAGGCATCTTTGGTTCACTTTTAATATCTCAACCAAGTTATTGATTAGTCCAATGAATGGTCCTAAGGGTGCCTCTAACATAATCAAGCTAATCAAATCATCTCACCGATCTAAAGGGGAGTAACGTTATGCATCATGGTATAGGGATCATCATGCATGTCCATTCATCCACCCAAGTACAATTATCTCAAAGGGAGAGGGGGTCATGCATCATGGTATAGGATCATCGTGCATATCCATACATCCATCCATCTTAATCATCCATAATTACATAGGATGATGGCTAAGACCAAATTCATGGTTGAACCGAAGTAAGAACACCTACACCCAAAGAAGAAGAACAAGTATGTAGGTTAAAGTAACATAAAGCGAACCAAATGAACTCAAAACACTAATAAGGAATATAACACATATTAGCATCTCTCCCATGCATAAGTTTCCAAGTATGCATATAAGTCTATAATATCATAATCCAAGAATCACATAGAAAGCATTAAAACATTAAAACATAAATATATGCATTATGAAGGGAGGTAAGGAACCATGAACATGCAATGCAAAGCATAATGAAGGATCTTTAATGGCCTAAGGTTAAATCATTACAAAAGAGATCCTAGGGTTGATGCACCCTTTCTCTTATTGATCTAAAAGTCTTAGGCATCCATAAACACTATTAACTATGCCACAAGCAAAATGGGAAATCACAAGGGCTAAATACTATTCATTTATTCTAAACACAAACATAATCATAAAAGGGCTCTCAAGATCATTGGAACCTTAAGTTCCTTGCTTTATCAGTGCCCAAAAATGATTACAAATAGAAGCATGATCATCATATTAAATCTCAAATAAAAGAACATGAAACCTTGCATAAGGAAGACTTATGAAATCACTTTAAAATCATGTCAAAGTTCCACTTTTGAAATGAATAGGAATCCCAGAATGTTATAACTCATCCTATTTTATTGTTGGAACACTAGGACATCTTAAACGATGGTTTTAAAGAAGGAGAAATCTGAATGGAGAATAAAACAGTTTTTGCAAAATTGTTCCTAGAGAAACTGGGTTGTACAACCTAAAATGGGGTTTATACAACCCAGTAACAAGGTTGTACAACCCTTATTTTCTGGGTTTTGAAAACAAAATAAGAAAAAGATGAAGAGATGGTAAGGGGTGGGGTTCTAGATGCCTTATTTAATGATATTTTGCCATCATAGGCTCACTTGGTAATTAATATCCTCCCAAAAATGTTATGGAATTAAAACTTGAAGGAAATATTTATTGTTTTACCTTAGAGTGAGTTAGGGTTTAGGTTTTATGTGCTAAGTAATGTTTGAGAGTGAATTTCAGTAGAGTTTTGTTAGGGTTATCCAAGCCTCTCGTATCTCTTGAAATGAGATGGTATTTATAGGTGGTGGACGAGTGCATAGAGCCATAAATGGTTATGGTCGTAACTTTTCTTCATTTAATCACAAAGAAGAAGAAAGATCTCATAGAATTAGGCTTTGCATATGGATTGCATAGCCAACAATGGATTGTATATAATGCTATGACCAATTCCCAAGGGTTTTGGGGGTTAAGATTTAAAGAAGGTAATGGCCTAGGGCACCATGAAGGGGGGTTGAATTGGTGTTAAAAAAAATTAAAATGAAGGATAAGGAGTTTAAGAAGTTGAGTAAAAGAAGAGAATAATAGACACAAGAGTTTATAGTGGTTTGGGTACTAACCAACCCTATGTCCACTACCTAATTCTCTACAATTGGGTATTTCACTAAACTCAAAAGGTGTTTCCAAGCTCACACCAAACTTTTACAACTTGTGTTTTCTAGGCTTACACAAAAACCTTTTACAAGTGTTTTCAAGGCTCATACTAAAATCTCTCATAAATGTTTTCAAGGGTCATACTAAAACCTCTTATAAGTGTTTTCCAAGCTCACACTGAAGCCTCTTACAATGGTGTTTATTGCTCACACCAAATAATCATTAAAGCATAAATAAGAATTGAAAGAATGAGTAGTAAATTTGCAAGAGTTTGGTTACAAATTAATGAATTCTCTTGCATTTACATCTATTAGGTGAAGTATTTATAGCTCATATTCACCAAAGAGACATTAGACTAAAACTATCAATAAATCTCTAAGATGTGCTAGGTAGATTCAGCATTAAATGCTTGTTAGGCTGAAGTCGCAGTCGCGAATTTCCAATTTTAGTTAAAAATAATGTTTGTGTCTAATGACTAGTCCACATGTCATCTTTTCATTGGTTATCCAGGAAAATATAACCATTGTGTTCCAACCACTCTCAAAAGTCATGGTCGCCCGATATCAATGCCTTGGGCACGACTGAGACCGCAAATTCCTCTATTTGAAGAGAAAATTTCAACTACTTGAGTTATATTCATGAATAAACTTTTGCCCGCGCAATTTTTGAACTTCAACGGACACTTAGCAAGTTGTGGTTGTGGCTTTGGTTCCCTTCTTTGTCACTATGAAATTCGCGGTAGCGACTTAGGCATTGGCTTTGCCAACTTTGGGTGTGTCGTGGCAATGAAGTTGTCTGTAAATTTCTCTGGCCTAGCTTCATTTTTCCTTGTGACTTATTCACGGTCACGATTTATAAGACATTCACCGTGAATTAGAGTGAACTTTACAAGGTTAGAGATTTGAACTCCATCCAACTTCCAATGACAAAATCTAACTTATAATCTACAAAACATCACTTAATGAAAGCATTGGAATTAATCAAGCTCTATCATCAAGATTAAAAGAGGTTCATGACTTTGGTTGAATCAACCTAGTCCAATAATCTCCCCTTTTTTTTATTTTGATAACTTAGATTAATCCTAAGGGAAATAAATGCATGAGTTTTTGAAGTTGTGAAATTGGAATGGTGAATGATTCAAATGAATGCTTAAAAATTTCTAGAAAAAGATCAAGGTGAAATTTCCTAAGTATGACATTCAATCAATCAGTGAAATTTCTAAGAATAACTACAAAGCTCTCCCTCAACTTATGTTATTTACTTGTAAATTATGTTATCTCCCTCTTAGATTCTTTCTTGATTATATCTCTCCCCCTTTGGCAAGATCTAAAATAGGGTTCATAAGGGAAACAACAAATGCATAACAAATAGATAAGTGTTCATAAGGAGCAAAATTAATAAGAATTGCAATCATAAAGGTAAATTCCATCAATCACATAAGACTAAGAATTAAAAAAAAACACTTTTATTCATTTGTAAGCAATCTATGGGATCAACAACTTTACATAAGTAAAATAAAGAGAAAATGCAAAGAAATCCTATTCTAGAAGATTAGAGAGTCATCATCATCACCATAAGTTTCTTCTCCTTCTTCATTGTCTTCGCCTTTTGCTTCATCTCCTTCTTCATTGTCTTCGCCTTTTGCTTCATCTCCTTCCTCAACTTCTTCAGCGCTTTATTCTTCTTAGGTATCTTTAAATGCAGTAAAATCTAAATGATGGCAAGGAGGAACGCCTAATTTTTCTTCCAAATCCACCATGTCACTATGAAGATATGAAAGAAAAAGGAATTGCCTCTTCATCATTCTCATCATCTTGTCCAATTTATTATTGATGGTGGTAAGAGATAGTTTGATTTGGGTTTTATTGAGGAAGATTTGGGTTTTATTGAGGAAGATTTGGGTTTTGTTGAGAAAGGGGGACTGGTAAGGCTCTTTCTTCAATGATGAGCCTCTTTCTTTTGGAGACATAGGAGGATTCCATCTTTTTAGCCCCAAAAGCACCTAGGATATAAGCATATATGTTTGGGTGTATAACTTTGGCATTTATTAAATAGATGAGGTCAAGAAAATTCTGAGAAGGGAGGAGTTTCTTAGTGAGGACTTTTTCATTTTCCTCATCAAGTGCCCTTATAGAGCGATAAATGGTTGTTATGTGTGAAGGGAGAAGGAATTGGTTTTTCTTGGTTTGATGCTCATATAGATCAATTGATTCACAAAATACCAACTGATTTGGATAGGTTTGTTTATGACAAG
The DNA here is from genome assembly GCA_949677035.1 of Omphalea diandra. Lineage (NCBI taxonomy): Eukaryota > Viridiplantae > Streptophyta > Magnoliopsida > Malpighiales > Euphorbiaceae > Omphalea > Omphalea diandra. The sequence continues at coordinate 32,906 of CATIWR010051582.1, read as the reverse complement.
GCAAAATAGAAATGCCATATCCTTTTGAGATACTTTCTCGTTACCATCACCTTTAGCATTTACGGAAAAAGTGATGATATGATAGAGTATCTAAAAGGGTAGGGTTTTTATGTATTTGGCTAATAAGGTTTTTAGGTCATGTTTGGTTTCAATAGAAATTTTCTTCCAAAATTTGGAATAGATGACGTCAAGAGCAGAGATAATGAAAGGGATATTTTCTCTGACTTGAAGTGAAAAAGGAGGAAAGTTGTTCAATAGTAATAAAGTATGGATCCCCAAAAGCATAAAATACTAACCCGCATTGCCCCACTCGTGATTCTGCTTTGTGACTCAGTTGAATCATACACATGAGTTCCCTAATGACTTCTTCATAACCGGGTTCATCCCAAAAGATGAACTCATTCCAGCCCAAGTTCGATAGGAATGCATGAATTTTTGCATTGATTCTAATAGTTTCTGGCAAAAATATAAAAGGGATTTTGTTAGGAGGATGATTTTTGAAGAGTTCGCTTTGAAGCGCTCCTTCTCCTCTTTTGTGATACTCTTCATTAGATAAAGTGCTAACGGTGCTGATTATTGAGCCACAACCTTAACATTTTCTACTCTGGAAATTTTCTTGGGAGCCATATGAGAAGGTAGAGAGAGTTTGAGAATTTAGAGAGTTTTGGAAAGAGAATTGATTTTGAGTAGGATGAAGTGATAAGAATCATTGTTTAGGGGGTTTATATAGCCATTGAAAGGGTGAGAAAATGGCAAGAAATGGTTAGAATTGGAGTGATGAAGAGTTGGAAACAGTTGACAGTCAAATCATTTAATTGTTGTTTGTCAGTTACTCAAATTTGTGTCCGCTAATTCAGTAATCACGACCATAATTTTTAAAAAAATGTGAGTAATGAACAAAAATTCCTCAGGAATACACACTTCCAATAGTAAAAAAATTTAAATCTTGACCAAATTCGTGGTGGAGAGTGATTGTCGCGACCGCGAATTGACGTTTGCCATCCGAGTGATGTGGACCATTAATTCGTGATCGTGAATAATAGATTGCGACTGCAAATTATGAGGCAACAAGGATAAGAAGAATAATTAAGTTTTTGAAACAATTCATTGTGATCTACTTATTGATGCTTAATTAATTGCAATATGTCACAGAAAAGCACAAGTTAAAATTAAGACATCTAGAAAGATCAATTATCAAAAACAATCAACACATATTCAATCAACACATAAGATCAAATTTTCACTTTAGGGAGCTTCCATCAAGTATTCCCAATTCTCTCTTAATGAAGTTCAATCTTTCTTCATTGAGAGGTTTAGTGAAAATATCTATAAGTTGATGATTTGTGTCAATAAATTCTAATACAACATCACCCTTTTGGACATGATCTCTAAGAAAATGGTGTCTCATGTCTATGTGTTTACTCCTAAAGTGTTGGATGAGATTCTTGGAAAGATTGATAGCACTAGTGTTATCACATTTAATGGGAATGTGATCAATCACTTTACCAAAATCCTTTAATTATTGTTTCATCTAAAGGATTTGGGTGCAACAACGACCTGCAACTACATACTCGGCTTCCGTAGTGGATAAGGCAATTGAAACTTGCTTTATGCTAAACCAAGATACTAGACATTCTCCTATAAATTGGCAAGTTCTAAAACTGCTTTTTCTAACTAAAAGACTACCTACATAAATCCGCATTCGAATAACCTATAAGACTAAAAGATGAGTCCCTAGGATACCATAAACCTAAGTTTAATGTGCCAAGTAGATATTTGAAAATTCTTTTAACAACATTTAAATTTGATTCTTTATGAGAGGATTGGAACCTAGCACACATGCATACACTAAAAATAATATCCAGCCTAGCAGCAGTTAAATAGAGTAGAGATCTGATCATACCTCGATATCTCTTTTCATCTATCATCTTACCCAATTCATCTTTATCCAACTTGATGGTACCACTCATGGGGGTTTTGCTACTTTGCAACTATCTATGCTAAACTTCTTGCGTATCTCCTTTATGTATTTGGCTTAGTTGATAAAGATCCCTTCTTTGGTTTGCTTGATTTGTAGACTAAGAAAGAACTTAAGCTCTCCCACATGCTCATTTCAAATTCCCTAGTCATACACTTAGTAACATCCTCATAAAGAGATTCATTAGTACAATAAGTGTATTATACTTGTGCCTTTTAACAAACAATATAGTGTCCACCTTTCCTTTTTCAAAATCATTTTTCATAAGAAATGAACTAAGCCTTTCATACCAAGCTCTTAGAGCTTGTTTCAATCCATACAAGGCTCTATTCAATTTAAAAACATGATTAGGAAAATTATGAGACTCAAAACCATGAGGTTGTTTAACATAAACTTCCTACTCAATTACTCCATTTAAAAATGCACTTTTTACATCCATTTGAAAGAGTTTAAAATTCATATGGCATGCAAAGGATAAAAGAATCCTAATGGCCTCTAATCTTGCTACAGGGGGTAAATGTTTCATCATAATCTATGCCTTCCTCTTGGTTATAACCCTTAGCAACCAATTTAGCTTTATTCCTATTGATGAAACCTTGCTCATCTAACTTATTCCTAAACACCCATTTGTAACCTATAATTGGGTGTTCATTAGGTCTATGGACATGGTCCCATACATTATTTCTTTCAAATTGATTGAGTTCCTCTTGCATAGCAATCACCCAACTTTCACCATCAAAAGCCTCATCAATGAAGTTTGGCTCAAGTTGAGAAACAAAAGCAAGATTATTACCTAAAAGATTAAGCTGAGATCTAGTACTTACACCCTTAAAGGTATCACCAATAATCAAATCTTTGGGGTGATCCTTGGAGAATCTCCAATTCTTGGGTAGATCTTGACTTGGCTTAACTTCTTGTTAATGTTATGGTTCCTCATCTACTCTTGATGATTCACCTTTTTTCTTATCTTTATCCTCTTTTCTTGTAGTGTCTTACAGCTCTAATTTTTCAAGGTCACCTACACGATCATTAAGAAAAATACCTTTCCTAAGATCAAGTTTACTAGATTCATCAAAAACAACATTCATAGACTCTTCAACTACCATAGAACTCTTATTAAAGACTTTATAAGCCTTGCTAGAGGTGGAATAACCTAAAAATATACCTTCATTGGTTTTGGAATAAAATTTCTCAAGATTATCCTTAGCATTCAATATATATCACTTGCAACAAAAATACTCTTAGGTATGATATCTTGGGTTTTCTATCATTTTATAGCTCATACGATGTTTTATTGAAAATGGATCTTTTAAAAACTCTATTTACAATATAACACGAAGTATTAATGGCTCTGGCCCAAAAGTAATTCGGTAAAGAATACTCATTGAGCATGGTTCTAGCCATTTCTACTAGTGTTCTTTTTTTCCTCTCTACAACACCATTTTGTTGTGGTATTATAGAAGTTGAAATGTTATGAAAAACTTCATTCTCCAAACAATAAGTTTCAAAATACTCATTTTGAAATTCATTTCCATGGTCATTTCTTATAAAAGAAATAAAGTGATGCTTTTCATTTTGCAAAGCTTTTGAAAGCATCAAAAGTGTCATTCTTATGAGCTAGAAAGGACACCCAAGTAAACCTAGAGTAATCATCAACTAGGACTACTGCATAATGTTTTTCACCTAAACTAGCACTTCTAGTAGGTCCTATTAAGTCCATATGAATTAGTTGAAGGGGTCTATATGAAGTTATAACATTTTTAGCTTTGTAGGAGGCTTGATGTTGCTTCACCATTTGGCAATGACCACATTTATCCTTGGAGTCATTACCAATGTAAAGACCCATTTATCCTTTCAACCCTCTATTGATTAATAAAAGGATGGTGTCTCAAGCAAGATTCCACTCGTTTGAGCGCAACCCCAAAAATCATCTGCGTTTATAGTCGCAACTTTATTGGGGACTCAAAATTGACTTTGCTTTTAATCTTTGGTTCACTTCAACATTTCAAACTTGTTATTAGTCAAGTCCATTTGCATTCATATAGCCTTCACACTTCACCATGTGCACTAGGTATGCCCTTAAACGAACCAATGGGTTCTCCAAACTTGAGACATAAGCTTTATTAGAGCTTAACATATGGCGAGAAGGGTTTACCACTCACATGCCTAGTAACTTTGGGTATATTAAATAAGGGATCAAGACAACCACCCCCTAAGCTTGTAGAAGCCATCAACTTCAACAAACCATTGCAACCAATAGGTGCATGTAAGAGTCAATAATATCGTGGAATATGACACCCTCTTATTTACATTTCTCCTTTAAAGGAAGTGTTAGACTAGGTTGGTTAAACCTAAGTCATGAACCTCTTTTGATCTTGACAATAGAGATTGATCAGTTCTAATATTTTATTGAGTGTTGTTTTGTAGATTATAAGTTAGTTTTTTCATTGGAAGTTGGATGGAATTTAAAATCACCAACCTTGAGAAGTTCATCCAAATTTGTGGTGTGTTTATCCCAAATCACGAACGTGAATATGTCATAAGGGTGAATGAAGTTAGGCTAGAGAAATTCATGGGCAAATTCACAATCGTGACCTAGCCAATTAAAGTAAGCTTATGCCATAGGGGAATTCACGGTGGGTATCACATATGGATTGTGATTGCGAGTTTCATAGTGATAAATGAGGGAACCAAAGTCATAACCACAGCATGCCAAGTATCAAAGATATCCGTTAAAGATAAAAAATTGCGAGGGCGAATTCATGTTCGCAATCACAACTCAAGAAGCTAAAATTTCATCTTCAAATAGAGGAATTCACGATCTCAGTCGAGCCCAAGGCTAAGACAACTCGTGACCATGACTTTTAACAAATAGGTAGAACATAACAGCTACATTTCATGGACAACCAATGAGTAACTAACCCGTGGACTAACCATTAGACACGGGACAAGGTTCTTTGCTGTGATTTTCGGCTATTCAGTGCAAATTGGAAAGTCACAGCCATGAAAGAGTAGTAGTGACCGCGACTTCTACCTAACAAGCATTTAATGCAAAATCTACATAGTACAACTTGGAGATTTGTTGATAGTTTTAGAGTAATGTCTCTTTGATGGATGTGAGCTATAAACAACAAATGTAAATGCAAGAGAATTCATTAATTGTATAACCATACTCTTGCTAATTTGCTACTCATTTCTTTCATTCTCATTTATGTGTTATTAATTGTTAGTTGTGAGCAATAAATACCATTGTAAGAGATTGAGTGTAACATCCCTATCCCTATTCATTGGCATTATCACATGAATATATTCATTGCATAAATGATATAAAATCATATATGAGCATATGCACTATATCAAATGATATGAAATCTCACATGAACATATGCATAGGATAAATAATCATTTAGACATGTGAATTGTAAAAACACGACAATGACAATTGCACCGTTGCATTTGGGATGCTTGAACATATATGTAGTGTTTGCATAGTTATATGACAAATTATTTCATGTTGTGAGCTTATTATAGCATCATAAATAATGTTGTTTGAGAGCTCATCTAAAAGTATAAAGAACATCTAGAAATTAAAGAATGGACGAAGGTGATGAAGGAATGAAGAAAAGGGACTAAAAGCAAAACTATTTAAATTTCAACCAAAACTGTTTAACTTTCAACCAATAGGAACAAGCCACCAATCTTTTGTCCTATTAGAGTAAGAATACAAATTATAATTATCTACCATTATGGGCTAGTCAGAGAGGAGATAAGGTCAAAATACACTAGATGAAAAAGAGAGAGAGCAAACGAAAGAAGAAAAAGAAGAAGAAGAAGAGGAGAGGAAGAAGTGTGGGCTGCCTAAGTTTTTCAACTTTGGGACAATAGGTAAGTAATTTATCTTCTTCTCAACTGAAATTAACCTCTCATGACATGTTAATGATGCATGGTTAGTTAGAATTATGGAGTAATTTAGGTAGAGCTCTTGGATGGAAGTTGTAATCCAAGAGAACAAGAGCTGATTCTGTTAATTTTACTATTAGACTAGAATTTTTCACCAATGATTTCATAACCCTAGAAGAGGAATTAGGGAAAGTGCAAAACATGAAAGTTGTAGCCTTATGTCTTGTATAAATGCAAATGAAATAGTTTTACTTGATTATGTGTGTGTCAAGAGATATGTCTCCTTCATCAGGATTGGTTCAAAAACCAACTGAGATGATCTCAATCTTCTGCTTTGTTATATTTTGATGACTTTATATTCTGATTTTGGTAGAGTACAAAACATGAAACTTGTAGGTTTATATTCCCTCTAAATACCTGTTAAGCAGTTTTCATTAATTTGCTATGTGGAAAGAGACATGGCTCATTGATTGGGACTGACTTTGTACTTGGATGACACATTACCTTTCTTTTAATTCAGTTTTCTAAGAATTTGATGACCATAGACTCGGAATTTGATGATGGTCTAAACTTGAAAGTTGTATATTTATATCTGATCTACATACCTGTGAAATATTGTTGCCAAATCCAGCATGGTTGCTGAGATATTTCCCCTTTATCATGACTGGTTGTCAACATGTTATGAACCTACTTGCCTCAAGATCGGTCCTTTATTTCTTTATATGTTTTGTAACTGATGGTAGATTATTATTGCAATTGGATATGTACAATTTGAAATATTCCCAAGAATGTAAGACCTACTCAGACTGAGATGACATTGCAATAGGGCAGAACTTAAAAAGTCACCACATTTTATGTGTATATGATATTAGCCTGAAATTTGAATATGTTGTCCCATTATATGTCTAGTTTGTTTGGAAAAAAGAATCAACCCATTTGGATAAGTATATCGAGAGTTATTGCTGTGACTGTGTAGCAAGCTCAGGCTGCCATATAAGGAAAATATGTATAAACACTAAGTACACTTGCATGAATCATGCCATGACTGCATACCAAGCATTCATAATCATTTTGATATACTTATACCCATGTATCTATCAAATGTTAGGATCTCAATACTTTGAAGAAGCCCAACAATAAAGGTTGGTCACATCAAAAGGTGAGTAGAAACAATAATTGGATTCATTAGATGTATGTGATAATTGTATGATATGATTATACTCTATTACATGTATATATGATTGAATTGTTATATGTTACATAAAAATAATATGATTAGGCTCTGTTACATGTATATATGGTTGAATTGTTACATGTCAGTCCTTATATGATTATGTTCTATTGCATGTATATATGATTGAATTGTTACATGTTACATGGGAATACATGCCAAGTGAGAATTAAATGCTCTTAACGATTACTTGGCATATCATTTGTGAATAAGCACTTGCATATGGAACTAAAAGGGGCGTTGTGACTAACTTGTCAAACACTTTTAAATCACTGAAAAATGGACCAATAGATCCCAAATCATATGTCAAATGAATTATAGGAAGATGGACCAATAGGTCCCAAATCATATGTTACATGAATCACATGAATATCCCAGGAGCAATGTTTGCCTTGCTCAGTCACGACAAAAACAAAGCTATTGCATTTGCACTTGCATATTCAATTGCTATACTTGTAGTGTATCTTGATGGTATTTTATTATGGATTTTGCCATGAGAATTTGATTATTGTTTTTATTCACTGAGTCACGACTCACCAAATCGCAATTATTTTTCAGATACTGAAGCATAGAGTTTGGACATTTTGGTGCATAAGTTTTGCATAGAGTCACATGGAACACAGGTTGTCGGCTGAATTCCAACTCTCTCTCCTTGCGTCCTATACATACATTTGATAGGAACTAGTTATGGTCACTGGTGCTGACATTAGTTAACACATGTGTACATTAAATACATATGGGATTATATATTTATGATGAATAAACCTTAATGTGTATGCATTTATGAACATGAAATGCCATGATTTTGCAACTGAAGATGATACTTGTAGTTGGTGATATCAGAGGATTCAAGCACATACGAGGCAGACGTGCAAATCTCGACGTGTATGGCATCGCGGGGCCAACAGGCAAATCCCGAATGTTGAGTGCTCTGATAGGTACCGATTGTAGCATCACAGATTGTGGTAGCAAAAAAAATTATTATTATCAGAGCAAATATGAATACGGTCATTACATTTATTGGTATCAGAGCAAAAAAAATGAATATGGCTATTACACTATCCATGTCATCAACACTTCTACTTGTTATGCTAACCCACAACTCTATAGATCAATCCATTAAAAAAACTTGCCTTTCTCAAGATGTCTTTTGAGGAGTTTGAGAGCTAATTCCTTTTCCTTCTCAGTTCGAGGTGAAATTTCTAGACAATAAGGGGGGTTTGCTCTATTTCTATGTCCTTCCTTTTTCCTTTTGATTCTGGGATAGATTTGGCTTTCTTTGAGGATTAGGGACCTAAGGATGGTTTAGATGATCTTTTTCTTTTGTTGTGCAAGCATTGAGGCTTGGGTTTCCTCAATTTTTAAGCTTGAGTAGGAGGGTTGTAGGTTTTTCCTAGCTGATTAATTATATCTCTTGATTGATTCAACTTTAGGTGCCATTTGGTTTAATGTTTGATGAATGATGCAAGTGAAATGCAAAGCAAATAACAACAAATATAGAGAGAGATAGAGAGAGAGAGAGCTAAAGCACAATAAAAGCAAAAGTAAAACAACTTTAGGATTTAGGGGGTTTATATAGAAGTTTGAAGAGTTCCATGTTTCTTTAAAAATATGAATGTCAAGAGTGTTCAACGGCTATTATGATTAAAACAACGACAATTAGACATGGTTATTAGCTTAATCTAATAAGTGTTCTTCATTCAACAATGGTTGTTGCTCACAATGCCCATTAGGTAAAGAACAATAGCCTTGGAAATTAATAACGATCATAGAGATATACATAAAATAAAATGTCAAACTACCTAATAACACAATGGTCATTGGCACCCTCGCAATGGTTATTGGCCATCTTTTCCAAATAAGGCTTACTTTAAAATGAATTTTCCAAATAAGTAAGCATTTTGAAAACTTTGCTGAAGTAAATTATAAATTAAACTCAATGATATAATCATGAATTCAATTAATATGAAGACATTTGATCAAGATAATACATAGTTAAAATCTTTAGATTGTAGAGTCTAAAGACGTTAAGGGTAATTATTTCAAGTAGAAGTTAAGTAATATATCAATCATCAATCAATCAATAATTGAGCATGAATCATCAAGGGTGAAAGAGAAGAACCTGTTGATGTTAACTCAATGTACTTCCATTAATAATTCCAAGTTATATTTCGATGAGTTGCATCCTTTCATCATAATTACATCCTTTCATAATAAAGAGGTTTAGTAAAAATATTTGCCAATTGATCATTAGTATCAATAAATTCCAATACAATATCACCACAATTAATATGATCCCTAATAAAGTCATGTTTTATAATTGTATTCTTACTCCTAGAATGCTGAATGAGATTCCTAGATAAGTTGATGGCACTAGTGCTACCACATTTGATGGCCACTTTATTTGCAATAACCTTGTAATCAAGAAGTTGTTGCTTCATCCATAGGATTTGAGCATATAATAAAGACATGCTACCATATACTCAGCTTCAACAGTAGACAAAACAACTGAATTTGCTTTTTGCTACTCTAAAACACTAAACATTCACTGAGGAATTGACATGTGCCTAAAGTGCTTTTCCTATCTAAGGTACAACTAGCAAAATCAACATCTGAAAATACTTTTAACTCAAATGAAGAACTCTTAGGATACCAAAGTCCTTTGAGTATGCGTTTTACAACATGCATATGAGGCTCCTTGGGATTAGGCTGATATATGTACATAAACACACATTAAACATAATGTCTAGCCTATATGTTGTTAAATGGAGAAGACTACCAATCAGACCTCTATATAAGTTTTGATGCACAACCTTACCATGTCTATCTATGTTTAGTTTAATATTAGTGCTCATTGGAGCTTTACATGGTTTGCTATTCTCCATGCCAAATCTTTTGAATAGTTCCCTTGTATATTTGGCTTGGTCGATGAAGATTACCTCCTTCCCTTGTTTGATTTGTAGGCTTAGAAAGAACTTGAGTTCTCCCATCATACTCATCTTAAATTCACTTTTCAATACTTTGGAAAAATCTTCACACAATAAATATTAGTGGCACCAAGATATCATTTACATATATTTTATACAAGCAATAATTCTTTTTTCTTTTCTTTAGAGAAGAATGTTGTCTCTACCAACCCTTTGGAAAACCTTTTCTTTATAAGAATGTTGTTCATCGTTTTGTACCAATCTAGTGGAGCTTACTTCAAGCCATATAAGGCTTTGGTAAGCTTGAACACATGGTTAGAAAATCAATGGCTTTCAAAACTAAGGGGTTGTTTAACAAATACTTTTTCATCAATGCAGCTATTAAGGAAAGCACTCCTGACATCCATTTGATATAATTTAAAATTCATATAAGATGCAAATGCAAGTAAAATCTTTATGGCTTCCAACCTTGCTACTAGAGCAAATGTCTCATCAAAGTCAATTTCCTCTTCTTGGTTGTAGCCTTTGGCTGCTAACTGAGCCTTACTTCTAACTATGGTTCCATACTTATCAAGCTTATTCCGAAAGACCCACTTGGTTCCAATAATGAAATATTTTTGAGGTCTAAGAACTAAAGTTCATATTTTGTTCCTTTCAAACTGATTGAGTTCATCTTGCAAAGCAAGTACCCAATGTTCATCTTTTATAACATCATCTATGTTCTTAGGCTCAATAAAGGAAACAAAAGCGAGATTAGTGCATGCATTTCTAAATGATGATGTAGTAGTTAATCGACTTGAAGGATCACCAATGATGAGATATCTTAGAAGATCTTTCTTAAAGATCAGTCCCTTTCCAGTTAAGTTTGATCTTCATTTATAATGGGAAGAGGTTGATCTGAATTTTCTTCACTCCTCATTTCATATTACTTATCCACATTCTTCCATTATTTTTTAATATTCAGATCACTCATGGGACCTATAAGATCATCAACATTTTCTTCTATTCTTGAAGTAGTGCGGTTAGATTCATAAAAGAAAAAAACAATATGCATAGACTCCTCAAAATAAGTATTCTCTTGTTGAAGACTCTATACCATTTCCTAGTAGTTGAGTATCCAAGAAAACTTCCTTCATCGGATTTAGAGTTAAATTTGTTAAGGTTGTCTTTAGTATTTATATTAAAACATTTACAACCAAAGACTCTAAAATATGCAATCTTGGGCTTCTTGTTCTTCCATAACTTATAGAGAGTTTTCCTTTATAAGGGCTTGACTAGACATAATAAGAAGTGTTTATAGCTTCAGCCAAGAAATACTTAGGAAGATTGTACACATTCAACTTAGTTCTAGCCATCTTTTAAAGAGTTATATTCTTCTTTTCTACCATACCATTCTATTGTGGTGTTCTAGGAGTTGAGAAATTATGTTATATACCATTCTTTGTATAAAAACTATCAAATTTAGCATTCTCAAACTCTCCTCAATGGTCACTTCTAATTGAATAGATTTTTAGATCCTTTTGGTTTTGAATTCTCTTGACAAAGGTCCTAAATGCATCAAAACAAGAATCCTTATGTGGAGGAACAACACCCAAGTGAACCTAGAGTAGTCATCTACTATGACAAATGCATAATGCATGCCTTATATGCTAGACACTCTAGAAGGTCCAAACAAATCCATGTGAAGCATTTGCAAGGGCCTAGTTGAACTTATCTTATTCTTAGCTTTGAATGAAGATTTTAGTTGTTTTCCTTTTTGACATGCTTCATAAACTCCTTATCAACTCTACATATGCCAATGATTTTGGCTTTCCTATTGTCCCTAAAGGATACATTCCCAAGTCCTTTAGTTTTCTCTAATTAGATGAAGAACTCATTTTTTCCTATCATGTGCTTTGAACATCCACTTTCTAGATACCACTATTATTTTCCAACTTGGGATTTCAAGCACATCTGTAAAAATAAAAAGAATCAAGTCTTAGGTACCCAAATCTTTTTTAGCCCTAGAGGGTTAGTTCTAGCCAAGTACTCATCATGCCTTCTAGCAAGGCAATGATAGGTTATATGGCCATATATATCACAATAAAATCATTCAACATTCAAGTGTACAAGTGTCCTATTCCTAAATGGAGCATGCACTTGGTGTTTCTGAGATTTGTAACCCCTTTGAACTAATTATCTAGGAGTCTTTCTTATGTGAGATGCTCTCATGTAAGGTATGTACCTATGTCTGTGATTATGCCAATTTCTATGCCTTTAAAGACATTGCCTCTTAGACTTGTAAGACTAATACATGTAGGCATAATTAGCTTTAAAAGGAGCATGCTTCATTTGTGTGTGAATAGGCTAAAACTTAGCCTTTGTGTCATTGGTCTTAGCATTTCCCTTTTTGGGAACTTTTGACATTTTCATTAGTTTAGGCATGCTAACTTCCTTAACTTTAATAAAGACTGTCTTAGAAGTATAAGGAGCAATAAAGGTAGTAGCATTATATTCTAATCCATATTTAATGGATGGGCACCTTTGAATTTCAAAGATGGAGTCTCATTTCTCCTTTTCTTTTATGAATTTTCTGAGTTTATCCTTGAGCTTAGAATTCTTAGCAGCTAGAGACTCAACCTCCTTAGACAGAGTCTATTAGTTCTTAGCATTATCCCTTAAGGATTTATTATCTTTCTTAAGAATGGAGATGCTAGACTTAAGAGTCTCAACTTTCATAGCTAGTTTGGTGATAGTAGAGTATAACTCATCTCTAGAATAATAATCAAAAGGATTTACCTCATTCTCACCATTGTTGTCAATATCATTGTTGGAGGAGTACTCACTTAAGGACTCATATGACTCTCCCTAATTTCCATGAGACATAGATTGGGCTAGCTCTTTTTTAGTGTCCTCCTCACCATGTTTAGAGTCACTTATATCATCCCAAGTAGCCTTGCACACTTCCTTATCTTTCTTAGAAGCGTATTTCTTGGCAGGATCTTTATTATACTTTACCTTGGGACAATCTAAATTGATGTGCCCTTTTTCATTGCATTCATAGCAAATGAGTTGACTCTTACTGCTTTTCTTTGTCCATTTATTTGCCATTTTGCTCTACTAGCAAAATCTTTTTACTTTATTTGTTATGATAGCAAGTTGCTCATCTTCACTAGAAGAAGATGTTAGCAAATAAGAAGAAGAAGGAGATTTAGAGTGTACCTCTTTGGCTTTTAAGGCTAACTCTTTATTTCTCAATCTAAAGTTTTTAGATGTTTTTTAGTGATTTCATAAGCTAGAAGCTTTCCTATGAGTTCATCGAGAGACAGGACTTTTAGCTTATTAGCCTCCACCAGAGCTGTCTTCTTAGCTTCCCACTTGTCCTTTGGAAGAGTTCTTAGGATCTTTATAACCATATATCTTCATTAGAGTAGGACTTTCCAAAGTTTTGAAAGTGCCCACAATGTCAACAAAGCTGTTATACATCTCAGTAATGGATTCACGAGGCTAGTATACAAATGTTTCATACATATAGGTATGCATTTGTATGATTTTCTTTTTAACTTTGCTAGTACCTTCATGTTGAGTCTATAAATTGTCCCAGATTTTTTTTATCGATTTACATATTTACAGCTTTGTATATTGAGATTTATGGATAACGCAAAAAAGAACGTGCATGGCTCGTTTATTTTTCAAATTTACCTTCTTTTCTTCCACTGTCCATTCACTCTTTGGCTTGGGAACAAGAACATCTTCAACCAATTTAGTTGAAACTTCTCTTTCTTCTTCGATAATGTCCCATGTATCTATGGTTTCACTCCCTAAAAAGCTTTTCATATAATTTTTCCAATACCTATAGTCATCTCCTTTGAGGAATGGTCGCTTGTCGATTGATTGTGATTCCTTATGACTTTCCATGATCATTACTCTAATCACTTAAGCCTTGATAGAGAGAGATAAGCTTTGATACCAATTGTTGTCCATTGGTGCCTTAGAATGGGGGGTTGAATAGGGTAATGGCAAGTAAAAACGATTAAAGCTATGTGCAAAAATAATGATAAATCGAGACAATCAATTATTAAAGGTTCAACACAGGCCTTTCTATGTCCTCTTATCTAGTCTTCCACTAGAGCCTTTCATTATCTATATAGCTTTTAGGTGTTATCAATTATCTTTACACTAGTAGTTTCTGGGTACTACCAAGCCATTACGAGTAGACTTTTGGGTGCTACTAAAACTATTTCCCAAAGTAGTTCATAGGTACTACCTTAAACCTTTCATAAAAATGGTTTGGATCTTCTAAGTACTCTTAAACTATAAACTTTCTCTAAAGAATTTATAACTTAAAGATGAGAAAGAATACTCCCACTCAAGCAATAAACAATAAAGATCACAAGAATTGTTTATCTTGGTGGAAAGTTTTGAGATATGTCTTGAAGCTTGTTCTTCACCTTTGTTTGAAGATGACTTTTGCAAGTGTTGGCCCTAGGCACCAAGAAGGGGGGTTGAATTGGTGTAAAAAAAATTTAAAGTAAGGGATAAAGAAAAGTAGGAAATGAGACACAATTTATAGTGGTTTGAGTATAACCAATCCTACATCCACTCCCCAATTCTCTACAATTGGGTGTTCCACTAACTCATAATGGTGTTTCTAAGCTCACACCTAACTTTTACACTATGTGTTTTCAAGGCTCACATAATAACCTTTACACTTTGTGTTCTCAAAGCCCACACAATAACATCTCTTACAAGTGTTTTCTAAGGATCACACTAAAACCTCTCTTAAGTGTTTTCATAGGCTCACACTATAACCTTTCTTACAATTAGTGTTTAATGCTCACACCCAACACTTACAATCTCATACAAAAGAGAAGAAATTGAGTAGCAAAAGATTGAAAGCTTTAACATAAGTAATGATTTCTCTACCTATCTAATTTATCACTGTTTGGTGGAGTATTTATACCCCATACCCACCAAAGAGACGTTAGACTTTAAAGCTCAACAAATCTCTAAGACATATTAGGCAGATTTTGCATTAATTGTAAGTTAGGCAGGAGTCACGGTCGTTATAGGTCAATCGCGGTTGCGAAATCTAAATTTCCATATGGAAGCCAAAAATTACGGTGAAAAAACCTATTTATGTCTAACGGCTAGTCCACATTACAACTCTTCATTGGTCCATCAGGAAATTATAGTCGTTGCATTCTAACTGCCCATAAAAGTCACGATCGCGATTCTTCTTTATACAGGGCGTGACTAAAGATGTGAAATTTTCTATTTGAAAGACAATCTTCTTCTTCTTGAATTGCAGTCGCTACCCAAAATGTCGCCCTCACAATTTTTATTCTCCAACGGATACTTGGGACTGTTGGCATGCTATGATTGTGGACTAGCTTCCCTCTTTAATTACTTTGAAAATCGCGATTGCGACTGAGGCGTGACACAAACCACAAATTTGTCTGTGACTTTGACACTCCCATCTTTGGATCAGTCGCGATAGTGATGTTGTCCGCGAATTTGTCTGGCCAAGTTTCACCCTGTCTTTGAACTAAGTCGCAGTCGTGAAATACAGACCACTAATCACAAATTTGGTTGAACTTTGCCTTCTTGAAGATTATGCAATCCTTCCAACTTCTAATTGAAAATCTAACTTAATTCAGTAAAACAACACTCAATTGAAACATTAGAATTGATCAATCTCCTTTATCAAGATCAAAAGAGGTCAAAAACTTAGGATTAACAATCCTAGTCCAATAATCTCCCCCTTTTTTATTTTGACAACTTAGATTGATCATAAGGGAAAATAATGTAGAAATGTGAAGCTAGAGTGATAAAATGCATATTTACAAATTTTAGAAAAATTTTTCTAAGTATGACTTTAAGACCAAAATTCTAAGTAGGATGCTCTTATGCTTCTATGTCTTTAAGACCAAGATTCTAACTATGATTCTCTTATACTTCTATGTCTTTATGCTTCTATACTCCCCCTCAATTAATGCTATTATTTTTCTTTCCCCCTTTGATTCATTCTAGATGCTATCTCTCCCCCTTTGGAAAGATAAAAAAGAATGTTAGAAGGGAAAAAGATCAAATGCCTAGACAAATGAAGTAAAGCAAACACATAACACATAATTTGAGCAAAGAAATATATATATATATATATATAAACTTAGAAACAAGTTGTGTGGGATTACATTTTTTACAAATAAAAGAAAAAAACTACAAAAGAGTTCCTAAACTAGAAAGTAGGAGAATCATCTCCAAAAATGTCTTCATTTTCACCTTGATCTTCACCTTCAGCTTCATCTCCATCTTCAACTTCATCATTGCCTTCTTCTTCTTGAGTATCATCAAACTCTGTGAAGTCCAGAAGATGGCAAGGAGGGGCTCCTAACTTCTCTTGCAAATCGACCATATCACTATGAAGAGGAGATAGGAATAAAAATCTCATTTTTGTCATCCTCATAAATTTGTCAAGCTTGTTGTTGATTGTTGCAAGGGAGAGTTTTGCCTTAGGCTTTGGTTGAGGAGGAATGGATGGTGTTCCTTCTTCAATAACTAGTCTCTTTCGTTTGAAAGCTTGTGAAGTCTTAATTTTCTTAGCTCTAATGGCACCTAGGGTATAGGCATAGGTGTTCGGGTAAATAGCTTTGGCGTTGATGAGCTAGGTGAAATCAAGGAAGGTTTGTGAAGGAAGAAGTTTCTTCATGAGAATTTTTCATTTTCCTCATCAAATGCCCCCACAAAGCAATATATGGCTATAATATGTGAAGGTAAAAGGAATTGGCTTTTGGGTTGGTACTCATATAGATCAATTGATCCCCAAGATACAGTCCAGTTTGAATAGGCTTATTTTTGACAAGGCAGAGAGAAATGCCAAGTCTTTTTATGATACTTTATCATTACCATCACCTCTAGCATTTATTGAAAAGGTGATGATATGATGGAGTATCCAAAAGGGTAGAGTTTTAATGTCTTTGGCTAGGGAGGATCTTGAGTCATGTTTAGTTTCAACTGAAATCTCCAACCAAAATTTGGAATAAATGACATCAAGTGCAGAGATTATGAAGGGAATGCTTTCTCTAACTTGAATATTGAAGAGAGAAGAAAGTTGATCGAAAGTAATGTAAAAAGGTTTGCCAAAGGCCCGAAATACTAACCCGTATTGTCCCACTCGAGAATCAGCTTTAAGCTAGGTTGGACCGTGCACATAAATTCCCTCACAATTTCTTCGTACCTAGGTTCTTCCCGAAAGATGAATTCATTCCAGCCCAAATTAGAGAGGAAAGCATGAATCTCTGCATTGATTCCCAAGGTCTCCAATAAAAAGGTAGAAGGTATCTTGTTGGGGAGGATGATCTTTGACGAATTTGCTTTACACCTTTCTTTCTCCTCTTTGGTGATGCCTTTCATGAGGTGGAGTGTAGGAGGTGCAGAGGGTTGAGCCACAACCTTGCCTTTGTCTGCCCTTGAGATCTTTTTGGGAGCCATTACAAAGGATAAAGAGATTTGTGATTTTAAAGAGTTTTGAGAGAAAGAACAATTAATGTTAGAAGAGAAGTGAGGATGTTACTGTTGAAGAGGGTTTATATAGCCATTTTAAGTCTTTGCAAACGGCTAGAAATGACTAGAAATCAATTGATGAAGAGATAGAGACGATTGACAGTCAAATCACTTAAATGTCTAGGCTGTTACCCTAATTCGCATTTGTGAATCAAGGAGTCGCGATTGCAAATTCTAAAAATTATGAGTAACAGACAAATTTTCCTTGGGAATGCATGCTTCAATGGTCCGAAATTTGAATTATTGACTAAAATTTACGATAGAGCATGATTCTAGCGACTGCGATTTGATGTTGATAGCTGGGTGATTTGGACTTGTAATTCACGATCGTGAAGAGAAGATATCGACCATGAATTATAAGTCAACAAAGATAAGAGTAAAAAGTTTGAAGAAATTGAAAAAATGTGATCCATTAGGAATATGTCACACAAAAAATACAAGATATATAATTAACAACACACATAGCAATCATACATAAGATCAAAATTTTCACTTTAGGGAGCTTCCATCAAACATTCCCAATTTTCTCGTAATGAAGTTCAATCTTTCTTCATTGAGAGGTTTAGTGAAAATATCTACAAGTTGATGATTTATATCAATAAATTTTAACACAACATCACCCTTTTACACATGATCTTGAAAGAAATGATGTCTAATATCTATGTGTTTACTCTTAGAATGTTGGATGGGATTCTTAGAAAGATTAATAGCACTAGTGTTATCACATTTAATAGGAATGTGATCAATCACTTTGCCAAAATCCTTCAATTATTGTTTCATCCAAAGAACATGGGTGCAACGACAACCCGCAGTAACATACTCAGCCTCTGTGGTGGATAAGGTAACTGACACTTGATTTTTGTTAAACTAAGATATTAAGCATTCTCATATAAATTTATCAAGTCCTGAAAGTACTTTTTTTATCTAATAAACTACCTCATAATCCGCATCCGAATATCTTATGAGACTAAAGGATGAATTCCTAGGATACCATAACCCTAAGTGAATTGTGCCATGCAAATACTTAAAAATTCTCTTAATAACATTTAAATGCGACTCTCTAAGAGAAGATTTGAACCTAGCACACATACACACATTAAACATGATATCTGGCCTAGAAGTAGTAAGATAAAGTAGAGATCTGATCATACCTCAATATCTCTTTTCATCTACCGTCTTACCCGATTCATCTTTGTCTAGCTTGATGGTACGACTCATGGGGGTTTTGGCTACTTTGCAACCATCTATGCCAAACTTCTCAAGTATTTCCCTTGTGTACTTGGCTTGGTTGATGAAGATCCTTTCTTTGGTTTGCTTGATGTGTAGACTGAGAAAAAACTTGAGCTTTCTCATCATGCTTATTTCGAATTTCCCTAATCATACACTTAGTAAAATCCTCATAAAGAGACTCATTAGTAGCGCCAAAAATGATATCATCAACATAGATTTATACAATTAGTGTGCCATGTTTGTGCTCTTTGACAAATAGTGTGGTGTCCACCTTTTCTTTTTCAAAATCATTTTTTAAGAGAAATGAACTAAGCCTTTCATACCAAGCTCTTGGAGCTTGTTTCAATCCATATAAGGCTTTATTTAATTTAAAAACATGATTTGGAAAACAATGTAACTCTAAACTAGGAGGTTGTTCAACATCGACTTCCTCCTCAATAATTCCATTCAAAAAGGCACTTTTAACATCCAGTTGAAAAAGTTTAAAATTCATGTGGCATGCAAAAGCTAAGAGTATCCTAATGGCCTCTAATCTTGCAACGGGGACAAATGTCTCATCATAATCTATGCCTTCCTCTTAGTTGTATCCTTTAGCAACCAATCTAACTTTATTCCTTGTGATAAGACCTTGCTCATCTAACTTGTTCCTAAACACCCATTTGTAACCTGTAATTGAGTGTTCATTATGCTTAGGGACAAGTTCCCATACCTTGTTTCTCTCAAATTGGTTGAGTTCCTCTTGCATAGCAAGCACCCAACTCTCATCATCAAGAGCCTCATCAATTGACTTTGGCTCAATTTGAGAAACAAAGGCAAGATTATTATCTAAAAGATGAAGTTATGATATAGTACTTTTACCCTTTGAGGTATCACCAATAATCAAGTCCTTGGGGTGATATTTAGAAAATCTCCAATCTTTGGGTAGATCTTAGCTTGACTTATCTCTTTGTTAATGTTGTGGCTCCTCATCTTCTTTTGATGATTCACCTCCTTCCTTGCTTTTATCCTCTCTTCTTGTGGTGTCTTCCAATTCTAACTTTTCGAAATCACCTATAAGATCATTAATAAAAACACCTTTCCCAAGATCAAGTTTACTAGATTCATCAAAGACAACATTCAAACATTTTTCAATTACCATTAAACTATTGTTAAAGACTCTATATGTCTTACTAGAGGTGGAATAGCTTAAGAATATTCCTTCATTGGTCTTGGAGTCAAATTTTTCAAGATTATCCTTAGTATTTAAAATGTAGCACTTGCATCCAAATACTGTTAGGAAAGAAATCTTGGGTCTTCTACCATTCATAAAAAGTTTTATTAAGAATGGGTCTTTTAAAAACTCTATTTGCAATGTAACATGAAGTATTAATGGCTTCAGCCCAAAAGTAATTTGGTAAAGAATACTCATTGAGCAAGGTTCTAGCCATTTTTACTAGCGTTCTGTTTTTTTCTCTCTATAACACTATTTTGTCGTGGTATTCTAGGAGTTGAAAAATTATGAAAAACTCTATTCTCCAAACAATAAGTTCCAAAAGACTCATTTTGAAATTCCTTTCCATGGTCACTTCTAATAGAAGAAATGAAGTAACCTTTTTCATTTTGAAGTCTTTTTGCAAAACTCTTAAAAACATTAAAAATGTCACTCTTATGAGATAAAAATGGCACCCAAGTAAATCTAAAGCAGTCATCAACTAGGACTAGTACAAAATGCTTTCCACTTAAGCTAACACTCCTAGTAGGTCTTACCAAGTCCATAGAACTTACAACATTTTTTGCTTTGTGGGAGGCTTGATGTTGCTTCCCCATTTGGCAAGAACCATATGTCTTGTCTCTAGTGAAATTTAGCTTGGGAAGGCCTTCCATCAACTTTCCTTTAGATAGGCTTTGAAGAAGATCCATGCTTGCATGTCCAAGGCTTTTTATGCCATAACCAAGCTTCATTGCTCAAAGACATAAGACACTTAAAAGATTAGTTAGCAAAATTGTCTAAGTCAATTGAGTAAGTATTGCCTTTCCTTTCACCCTTGAAAATAACCTCATCATCTACTAAAGTGGTGACTGCATTCTCTAGGATCAAAGGTGACTTTATTACCTTTATCACACAATTGACTTACACTCAATAAATTATCTTGTAAGCCACTAACTGATAAAACATTCTCAATTAATGAATAACCATTCTTACCAATGATTCCAACACCAATTACCTTACCAGTGACATTATTACCAAATGTAACATCTCTACCTTATTTTTCTTTCAATGTCATGATTAGTTTCTATTTCTAGTAATATGCTTGGAACATCCACTATCCACATGCCAATTGCTTAATTTGGTGGCTGCCACACTCCCCTACACAATAAAAGTGAGTCACCTTTTCTTAGCTACCCAAGCATACTTGGGTCCTAGGGGGTTAGGAGTTGAAGGGTCCTCTAATTTAAAGTGAGCCTTCCTAATAAAGCAATGAATGTTAACATGCCCAAATTTCATACGATAATGGCATTGAAGTTTAGGCTTGTGAGTCTTTCTTATATGCACGAATTTAGTATGAGTAGGAAGCCTTCTCATACCATGATTATGTGAATGTATGCATGTGCATGTGTGATGAGAAGTAGTAGGGAGTTATTTGTAAGTGTGAGCATGCTTTTTGTTGTACATATAGGCATGGTTGGGTCTTTGAGTCTTAGCTCTTAAGCTTGGGGGAGCCTTCCTTTTGCCCTTAGGCTTATGAGGCTTAGTGCTAAGAGCACTTTTCTTCCCAATTACCTCAACACTTGAAGTTTAAGGTTGTGATGATCTAACAAAGGTAGTATGAGATGAAGTAGATGAGGATGCTCCATTAAAGCTTAGACCATGTCTAATTAATGATGGTTTTTGTCACATAATCAATGTGTCTAAGGCTTCCTTTACTTTGTGAAACTTAGAGATTGAGCTTCTAAGCTCAATGACTTCTCCTTTAAGAGAGTCATTCTCTTTTCTCAATGAAGTCAATGAAGAAGAAGATGTAGAAAGATTTTCCATAGATTTTTTGAGCTCATCATTTGATGCTCTCAAATTGCTTATAAGATCATTGAGGAATTTATAATCATCCTCTAATTTTTTACACTTTTTCTTGTAAAACTTCATTTGTGACTTGTATTTGTCACATCTCATAGTAAGAGCCTCTAGAAGCTCTTCATATATCTCATCAAATTCATCACAATCAGAATGAGAGTGGGAAGAAGTGTCTGCCTCATTTGGAGAATCTTCTTACGTCGTGAAGCAAATGTTGCAACTTCTCCTTCTTCTTCATCTTCACTTGAGCTGTCATCCCAAGTGGCTGAAAAATTCTTCTTCTTCTCCTTGTCCCGTCTCTTATTCTTTTTCAATTTGGGACAATCGTATTTGATGTGGTCTTGCTTGTTGCATTCATAGCAAATGACTTCATTGGATCTCTCTCTTAGATTAGGAGTTGTCTTCTTGAAGCTTCTTATTTCTTTTCTTCTTCTCATCAACTCCTTTGTCCTTTTGAGAGCATTGCTAGCTCCTCTTCTTCTTTGTCACTTTCTTCATCACTAGAGGTAGTTTCTACCTCCTTCTTCTTTATTGAGGATTTGAGTGCCAAGGTTCTTCTTTCTTTTTCTGATTTATCTCCTTGGCCCCTTAGTTTCTTCATTCGCTCATCTTTTTGTAAGGCCAACTCATGAGTTAAGAGTTTGCCTATCAACACATCTGTTGGAACATTCCCAATCTTTGGATTGGACTCTTGGATGTTGCACACTCTTGCACCAAACTTATGTAATGGAAGAATTTTAAGGATTTTTGTGTTTACCTCATAGTTGGTGAGAGTCCTTCTAAATTTCTTCATGTTAATGATGATGGATAGGAGTCTATTCGTCATTTCAGTGATGCTTTATGGTCCTTCATCATGAAGAGCTCTCATTCTGTCATTTACATCTCCAAATGGCTTGATTTAACTAGTGTTGTGTCTTTATGATAGTTCTTAAGAGTCTTCCAAATGGCATGAGCTGTTTGGCAATGTTGCACTCTTCTAATCTCTTCCCTAGGGTGAGAGCTTATAAGAATGGTCATTGCTCTCTTGTTTTGCCATTTGATCTCTTATGGGCTTTAACCCAATCTTCCTTTGGAATAAGTTCTTCAATTTCATTCGCTACTTTAGTAGGTGGCTTCCATTCTTTGACAACTACATTCCAAAGGTCCACCACATCTGTATCAAGGTAAATTTCCATCCTATACTTCTAATGAGTACAATCGATCCATCAAAGTGGGGCTTAAGGTATGAGTGGATTTCCTTTTATGCCATGAACTTTACTCACCCAATTAAGGCTTGTATGTGAGACTTGGCTCTAATACCACTTGTTGGCCCTAAGCACCAAGAAGGGGGGTTGAATTGGAGTAAAAAAAAAAATTTAAGTAAGAGATAAAAAAGAGTAAGAAATGAGACACATAATTTATAGTGGTTTGGGTATAATCAACCTTACGTCCACTCCCCAATTCTCTGTAATTGGATGTTCAACTAACTCAGAATGGTGTTTCTAAGCTCACACCTAACTTTTACACTTTTGTTTTCAAGGCTCACACTATAACCTTTACACTTTGTGCTTTTAAGGCTCACACAATAACCTCTCTTATAAGTGTTTTCTAAGGATCACACTAAAACCTCTCTTAATTGTTTTCATAGGCTCACATTGTAACCTTTCTTATAATTGGTGTTTCATGCTCACACCCAACGCTTACAATCTCATAATGAAGAGAAGAAATTGAGTAGCAAAAGATTAAGAGCTTCAACACAAGTAATGAATTCTTTATCTATCTAATTTATCACTATTTGGTGGAGTATTTATATCCCATACCCACCAAAGAGACGTTAAACTTTAAAGCTCAACAAATCTCTAAGATATGCTAGGCAGATTCTGCATTAATTGCATGTCAGGTAGGAGTCGCAGTTACTATAGGTCAATCGCGATCGCAAAATCTAAATTTCCATACGGGAGCCAAAAATTGCGATGGAAAAACCAGTTTGTGTCTAACTGCTAGTCCATGTGGTAGCACCTCATTGGTCCATCATAAAATATAGTCGTTGCATTCTAACTGCCTACAAAAGTCATAGTTACGATTCTTCTTTTTACAGGGCACGACTAAGGATGCAAATTCTTATATTTGGAAGACAATCTTCTTCTTCTTGAATCACAGTCGTTACCTAAAATTTTGCCCTCATGAAATTTGTTCTCTAATGGATACTTGGGACACTTGGCATGCTATGATTGTGGACTGGCTTCCCTCGTTAATCACTTTGAAAGTTACAGTCGCGACTGAGGCATGACACAGACTGCGAATTCATCTGTGAATTTGATACTCCCATCTTTGGATGAGTCGAGGCAACGATGATGTTCACGAATCCATCTGGCCAAGTTTCACCCTATCTTTGAACTAAGTCGCAGTCATGAGTTAAAGATCACTGATCGCGAATTTGGATGAACTTTGCCTTCTTGAAGATTATGCAATCCTTCCAACTTCTAATTGAAAATTTAACTTAATTATGCAAGATAATACTTAATTGAAACATTAGGATTGATCAATCTCCTTTGTCAAGATCAAAAGAGGTCCAAGACTTAGGATTAACCATCCTATTCCAAAAGCAAGCTTTTGACAAAAACGTTCCTTTAAAGCTAGATCTAACTTGTTTTCACCCCTTATTGAAGATTGCATTTTCAATATTATATATTTACTTTTAGTCATTTTCTCTTTTTCTACAACTAAATTCTACTATGGGAGAGTCCTTTTATAGGTGGAGACACAAAAAAAAAAGCTATCACTCCATGTCATAAATAGTCACACGATGCCTATTAGACAGTCTCCATGCCTGTTGTTGGTTGAGAATACAACTTCAACTGCCATTGTTTTTATTGAAATGCTTGTTGGAACTAGCTGTTAGAGAAAGATTTGTCTATATGCTCTTTTTCTGATATTCTCAATTTTTTAGTCACTAACTCCTTCAATGACTATTAGAGCTACTCAACACCTATTAGAATTCAACTTCAACTCTAGTTGGGATATACATAATGCCTGTTGAAGTTTCTAGAAGGATGTGTACTTGATGCTATATTTTTCAAGATTTTATATTTTTTCTTAATAGCTATTGGCTTATTTTAATTCCCATTGACAAGGATCCTAATGCCTATTGAATTTTTAAACATCTCCTATTAGAGGGTCCACAAACTTTTAGCTCTGCCTGGATGCTTTTTCAACATCCATTGGTATAAGTCTAATGCCCATGTTGAGACTTTGATAGTTCGATTCACATCAAGTGACTTCGTCCAACTCCTGTTGTGAAAATGCAATGCCTATTAAGGTATTAATAAGTCGTGCCTATTGTGGAAATGCAATGCCTATTCTAAAGGTCAACTAGCAAAGCTCAAGTGTTTAAGCAATCTAACACTTATTGTACCTTGAGAGAGCCATTGGTTGAGGGGTCCAAAACCTTTAACTCACACTTAGGATTCACTTCAATGCTTGTTGAGAACTTTTAACACATGTTGAGATATAGCAACACCCGTTGGCTTTGAAAGCCTTTGATAAAAAGATTGATGTACCTCCAAGATCTTAACATCAACTTGACCAAGAGTTAGCTTGTAGATGTGTTTGTAATCATCAAAACAAGCTTGGCTTACCAAAACACCCAAGCTAGGTCTAACATTTTTGGGGAAGCTTATTTTGTAAAATTACGCTACATTCGTTTATAAGAATCACTATTTCACACTCCTCAGGCCTCTTCTTATTGAAAATTATTCCTTTGAGAAATTTGACATAATAAGGTATTTGAGCTAATACTTTAAGTAATGGAATATTGATATAAATCTTCTTGAAAACTTTAAGGAACTTAGTAAAATCCTGGTTGCTTTGCCATCCTTTTGGCTCTTCAGTCTTTGAGTGAATGGAATGGGAGGCACATAAGGTTGCATCTTGGATGGTTACTTAGCTTCTTCCCCTTTTGCTCCATGTCATTCTTCCTTAGGTTGTTCATGAGTTTATTCTTCTTTTTCTTACTCATTAGGCTCTCCAACTCTATTTTCTACCTTACTTCCACTTATCAAAATGATGGTTTTTACATGCTCTTTAGGATTGACCTCTGAATTGGATGGCAAACTCCCCACTTGCGTAGATGAAATAAAGTTTTCTAATTACCCCACTTGTATCTCTAATGTATGAATAAATGAAGAATGTTGTTTACTAAATTTATTAACGTTAGCTTTTGGCCTTTTCAAAGCTTTTCATCTTGTGCATCTATCCTTCCATTAGTCTTGGCAATAAACTTCTCCATCATAACCTTCAAACTTGATTTCTTTTCCTACTGTTATTATGCTTGAGAACCTAGGAGAGCTTATGGTTTCAAGGAATTATTCCCACTCTAAGAAAAATTTGGATGATTTTTATAACCAGGGTTATAAGAATTGGAATATTGCCTTGTCTAATTTTGAAATTCCCCATAAAATTCATTTGCTCGACATTTAAAGAATTAAATGGATTACCAACTTAGCAATGAGTAATCACATGACCACCTCCTCTACAAATATCATAATAAGTCATTTGCATGTTTAGGAAAGAGATAACATTGCAATTGATGGCATTGATTTGCTTAGCTATAATGGCAATTTAGGATTGCATAGTGTTTAGTTGATCAACCTCCATAACTCTTGCTACCTTTCTTGGCATAACTCTTTCAATTGACCACCTCAAGCAAGTGGCAGGTCACATCTTTGATTTTGGCCATAGGAGCTCCACCTGCAGCAACATATAGAATGAGTGCTCTTCAGAGAAAGACTCAAACCATTATAGAATGTTTATAGAATGAGCCACTGTGATAAACCATGATAAAGGTACTTCCTTAGCAATTCCTTGAATCTATCCTAAGTCTCATAGAAAGACTTTTCTTTCATTTAAGCAAAAGAAAATATACCATTCATTAACTTAGTTGTCTTCATTGAAGGAAAGAACTTGTTTAAGAAGGTCGATGATAATTGCTCCCATGTAGTGATTGAACTTGGAGCTAAAGAATGATACTATAACTTGGCTTTATCTTTAATTGAAAGGAAAAAAAGCCTTATCTTGATAGCATTGTCCAAAACTCCATGTTGCTTGAAAGTATCACAAATTTCCAAGAAAATGGTTTTATGATTGTGTGAATCTTCATATGATAGACCTCCAAACTGATTATTTTCCACCATTTGAATGATGGTCGACTTGATCTCAAAGTTATTGGCATTAACAATAGGCCTAGTAACTCTTGGCTATGGCTCATTAAGCATTGAAACTCCATTGTCCTTTATAGGCCTTTCACTTACTGGATTTTCTGCCATTTGATTTTTTTATTATGTCCTTCCAATTTTTGTCTCCTTATACCTGCTCTAAGAATTCTTTCAATATTTATATCAAAAGGTTATAGGTCTTGCTCCTCTAGGTCTAAACTCTTAGTTCTTCATATACAAGTTTCCACCTAAGATCAAACAAAAATAAAATTAAAATTCTATATCGATAATTAAATGAAAGCTTTTAATACCAAAGTACCATGTCTTCGACAACGGTACCGATTCTTTGATTCATAGATTGAATGTTTAATTGAATCTAACAGAGTGGTTCTAAAAATCAATTAATGCGCACAAATTTCCAACTATTAAATTTCTTTCAAATTATTCCTTAAGCCGCAATGCAATTAACCGTAAAAGGATGATGATTAAAGAAATAAAATGTAAAAAAGTATATTCAGATATCGTCCCATAAAGACAAGGGCAATAAGTATTGGAATATGATGATCCTATTTTATCTAAAAATCAAAGATTAAAGATAATATCTAAACTACTACTACAAAGAAAATCAACTAACTAGCAATTGAATGGCTAAAAAGACAAAAGTAATTAAGAGAGAAAACCTTATGAATGAAACACTTAGGACACTTAACTTTACCAATGGAAAATCATGATTTCATTAATCATTCAATGATATGTTTGATTCAAAGATGGAATTATCAATTGACTATATAGTTATAAAGGCTTTCTCTCAAGATGTCACTTAATACGTAACCATCCCTCTAGATCTATCTCTCGATGTAAACTAGGAATGCATTACTTCATCAATGAAAGCAATCCTTTATATGATAGCAATAGGTTAAGTAGGTATCCCTAACTCATCAATTAACCTAAAGGAGACAATTCTAGGTATATTTTAGTTTATAATCTCTCGATTTATAAACAAAACACAAATCATGTAATTAGTGATGAAGCAAATGCAAGCATTATGCTCAAGAATCATTCACTTGTAAAATAACAATATTTAAACATAGCCATTGAAAATAACTTAATTTAAACATGCATTAACACCAAATTAAGTCCCATATCACATTAAATAACTAAGGACAAATTAAACCTAATAGTTATAGATCTTTAAGGGAGGAGATCGTGCTTCATGGGAAGGGTGTCCAGATAGGAGACACCAAGGAGGATTACATGGTGGTAAGCAGAGGGGAGGGTAAAAAATGATGGTTATCCAAAGGGGGAGGGATGGTTAGTGGGGAAGAGGGAAAAATTAAGGAAAAAAGGGGTGATCAATAGTGGTGAGGGAGGAAATTAAAGAAAAATGTGAAATGAGGGGAGGAGGAAAGGTTAGCGAAGAGGAAGAAAAAAATGGGGAAAGAAAGAAAAAGGGGACGGTGAGGAAGGATCGCAGCATAACTACTAAATGCTAGTGACATAAATTCCAACATTAGCATTTAGTGTTTGTTGTTATCATGCTAGCGATGGATGACAATAGAATTCTTTTTGTCACTATGACTAGTGATGGAAAGAATCTGTAACATCCCTATCCATATCCATTGACATTATCTCATGAATATATTCATTGCATAAATGATATGAAATCCCATATGAACATATGCATTGGATAAATGATCATTTAGTCATATACGATTTGTAGAAGCATGACAATGACATATGCACCGTTATAGTTGGGACACTTAAACATATATGTAATGTTTGTATAGTTGTATGGAAAATTGTCTTATGTTGTGTGCATGTTATTACATCATAAATAATGATGTTATAGAGCTTATTTAAGAGTATAAGGAGCATTTAGGGATTGAGAGATGGATGGAGGTGCTTAAGGAGTGAAAAAGAGGGACTAAAAGAGGAAAAGTGAACTTCCAACCAATGGAAATGAAGCACCATGATTTTATATTGTTATAATAAGGTTACATTTGATAATTAGGGTCAAAATTAAGAGGAAAACCATAAGTTGTACCAGAAACAAAGAGAGAGCTAAGGAAGAAAGAAAGAAAGGAAGAAGAAGAAGAAGAAGAAGAAGAGAGGGAGAAGAGTGAGTTGCCTAAGGTTTTATAATTCTGGGATAATAGGTAAGTTAATTTATCTTATTCTCAATTGAAATTAACCTCTCATGACATGTGAATCATGCATGGTTAGTGAGAATTATGGAGTAATTGAGGTAAAGCTCTTGGATGGAAGTTGTAATCCAAGAAAACAAGAGCTGATTCTGCTGGTTTTGCAGTCAGAGCAGAATTTTGTATCTATGATTTCATAACTTTAGAAAAGGAATTAAGGAAAGTGAAAAGCAAGCAATATGTAGCTTTATATCCCATATAAATGCATATGAAACGGTTTTGCTTGATTTTTTGTGTGTGAAGAGATATGACTCTTTCAGTAGGTCTAGGTCAAATCCAAACCGAGATGATCTCAGTCTTCTATTTTCTTATATTTTGATGGCCTTATGTTTTGATTTTGACAAAGTGTAAAACATGAAATTTGTAGGGTTATGTCCTCTCTAAATACCTGTAAATCAGTTTTGATTGATTTTCTGTGTAGAAAGTGATATGGCTCATTGATTGGGACTGACTCTGTATCAGGATGAAACCTCACATTTCTTTTAATTTGATGGCCATAGATTCAGAACTTGATGATGGTCCAAACTTGAAAGTTGTATATATATGTCTGATCTACATGCCTGTGAAATATTGTAGCCAAATCTAGCATGGTTGTTGAGATATTGTCCCTTCATCATGACTGGTTGTCATCATGTTACAAACCTGCTCACCCTGAGATTTGGTCCTTTGTTTTGGTCACATTATAGACTAAATTAGACAATGAGTAAAACATAAAAAATGTTCCATTATATGTTATATAGCTAGTGATAGGTTATTATTGTAATTGGATTTGTATAATTTGAGATAAACATAAGAGGGTAAGACCTACTCAGACTTAGATGACATTGCAATAGGGACAAATTTAAAAATACACCACATTTTCTATGTCTGATATTGGCTTGAAATTTGAATATGTTGTATCATTATGTGTCCAGTTTATTTGAAAAAACAATCAAGTAATTTGGATGAGTATATCTGAAGTTATTGCTGTGAGAGTATAACAAGCTCAGGCTGCCATATAAGGAAAATATGCATAAATACTAAGTCCATTTGCATGAATCATGCCATAGTTGCATAACAAGATGAAAATCTTATTTTATCATCATGAATTGATTTGGTGTATTGAAATAGGTTCTCGAGGCATTGAGGATAACAGTGGGAATAAATTGGGACCATCCATGGCTAAATAAGTTTGAAAGAGGAGGTAAGTAAATAACTAATGGTACTACATGTATGATTGATTAAATACCATGAACTTATACTCAATGGAATGAAATGTTGTTTAATGTGATGATATTGTGGAATACATAGATAAAAGATTGTTATATTCTTGATTTATTTATTTTCATGAGATGATAATATTTAATAGCATATGTGACGATAATATTTAATAGTATGTATGACAATAATATTCAATAGCCTATGTGGCGATAATATTTAATAGTCTATGTGACAATAATATTTAATAGCCTGTGTGGCGATAATATTTGATAGCCTGTGTGGCAATGATATAATAGCCTGTGTGGCAATGATATGATAGCCTATGTGACAATGATATGATAGCCTGTGTGGCAAAGAGATGATAGCCTATGTGGTAATGATATGATAGCCTATGTGGCAATGATATTATAGCCTGTGTGGCAATGATATAATAACCTGTGTGGTAATGATATAATAACCTATGTGGCAATGAGATGATAGCCTATGTGGCAATGATATGATAGCCTATGTGGCAAGGAGATGATAGCCTGTGTGGCAATGATATGATAGCCTATGTGGCAATGATATGATAGCTTGTGTGGCAAGAAGATGATAGCCTGTGTGGTAAGAAGATGATAGCCTGTGTGGCAATGATATGATAGCCTGTGTGGCAATGATATGATAGCATGTGTGGCAATGATATGATAGCTTGTGTGGCAAGGAGATGATAGCCGGTATGGCAATGATATGATAGTTTGTGTGGCAAGGAGATGATAACCTGTGCAGCAATGATATAATAGCCTGTGTAGCAATGATATAATAGCCCGTGTGGGAATGATATAATAGCCTATATGGCATAGCCTGTGTAGCAATGATATGATAGTTTGTGTGGCAAAAACATTCAACAGCCTGTGTGGTTATGATATTTATGGCCTATGTGACAATAAAATATAATAGACTGTGTGAAAATAATAATATTTATAACCTATGTGGCAACTAAAAATGAAAGCCTTTGTGGCAGTGATATCTATAGCCTATGTGGCAGCAATTTATGATAACATGTATGGCAATAACCTTTAACAGCCTATGTGGCATTTAAGAGGTAGAACTCTTTAATTCATACATAAAGATGATGATTGAGTTATTTATGTTTAAATGTTATTATGTTATTTGTGGCAATAACCTTTGATAGTCTATGTGGCATTTAAGAGGTTAAACTCTTTATTTCGTACATGAATATGATGATGAGTTATTAATAGTTAAATGTTTGATATGTTAATTGAGATTGAAGTATTGTTATGCATTTACTTACCGAGTATGCAAACTCACTCTTTTGCATGGAATTTTATTTCAGGAAGAGTAGACTAAAGACTGCATCCAGTTACATTTCGAGGTTGTTGTCTAGCAGTCTAAGAGAGGTTGCGCTAGTATGCAGTCAATTAGTATTTTAGTTTGTTTATTCATGTATGTTTTATTGTAAATGATTACTATGTGGTCAACAAGAGACATAGTGAAAAAAATTTTAATCAGGTCTTTTAAATGAAAATGGATAGACTTAGAGAAAAATTTAAATAATTATTAAATGGGATGTCAATCATACCATAATTTGTCACTAACAAGTAATGGCAGAGTGTCATTACTATCTTTAGCGATGAAAAAAATCATAAGTATCTCGCAATTTCAAGCTATTGTCATTGCAACTAGTGATGGATAGCTAGAGACGGATCCTTTCGTCACTAGGTATAGCGATAGAAATATTTGCCACTTTGCCATCACCAGATATTGACAAATCTTTTCATCACTATGTCGTAGGCATCTAATTAGCACCAATTTTGCTTACAACAATAGCAACAAATTGTAAATCCATTTCTAAGTTATGGATTATATCGAGAATTCATCAATATTTAGTTATGAAAAAATTTCATTGCTAAATTTGTCGCTATTTTGGTAGATTTTTATAGTGACATATGGTGAGTGAGAAGGGTATCAAAGTGGATTTAGACAAAATAAAAGTTATTTATGGCATGCCAATGCCTTAGATAGAAAAGAAAGTTCAAAGTTTCCTATGCTATCTCCAATACATTAGTAGATTCATAGTAAAGCTTACTCCTATTTGTGAGCCAATTTTCAAGTTATTATGAAAGGACCAACCCATGAAGTGGAATGAACAATTTTAGAAAGCCTTTGAGAAGATGAAGCAGTACCTGACCAACCCATCAGTATTGAAAACACTAAAGTCGTGAAAGCCTTTGATTTTGTATCTCGCATTAAAAGAAAGATCTATAGGGGCAATTTTAGTTTAAGAGGATGAGACAAGGAATGAACATGTAGTATATTACCTGTAACGACCATTTTCATTTACATAACTCATATCATTCATGTTCAAAATACATATGCATATAGGTTTTATCCATCCTACACACAATCAAACATTTACTTGATGCACATCTATGTATATGACACCAGAAGAGAGAGAG
>CATIWR010051581.1:0-70047 GCA_949677035.1 Omphalea diandra | reverse complement strand
TATATATATATATATATATATATATATATATATATATATATTCCTTAGTTCAGTTCAATTCTTGGTCCAATATACAACTAAAAATCGACACCATCTTAAAATTAAGATTCGATCCATTTCCAATCTAGTCCCAAGCAAAATACATTAACGGTTTTTAGTTTGATTTAGTTCAATTCTTTGATTCGGCTTGGTATTCCCGAGTACCATGGTCAGCCCTAATTATGAAAATCTCACATATTACACAAATAATTTGAAGCCTACATCACAAGCTGCGTTGGAAAGATGACTTTGAAACACATAAAACAAATTATGTTTCATCCTGAAGGTTTTTCCCCAACATATGCTTCAAGACAAGAAGTTCCTGCCATAGCATCATGTTCCATCCTACACACTTGATGACAACCACAATTTGAAGGGAGGGAGAGATGTTAGAGGCCTAAAAGATTCAATTGTGGATTTGAAAGATGTATTTAGATTAGTTTTACGTGAGTTTGTTTATTTTAATCATGGGTAGTTTTAATTAATGGGTAGTTATTTTGTGGTTGGAATTTACCAAGTTTAGATATCTTCCATCTTTGAAGTTACATAGAAATAGGAGAAATTGAAGATGGAAAAGAAGCATTTATCTAGAAAAGAAAACTTGTTTTCTTAAAAGGTGGTTCCTACTTGACGAGTCCTTGAGATTGTTGGGTTCTCTCCTTATAAGTCCATCGCTTTTGCTATTTAATACAAATTTCTTATAAATAGACCCAAATTCTAGAACCATAACAAAAATCCTATTAAGATTACAAACATATTTTATTATTATATAGGACTCTTTAATATTTGAAATTTGTGTGAAAATGCATCAACTATGGATAATATTATATAGGACTCTATGCTATCATTCTATAGAACTTTTCACTATTATCTTAGAGGAGTTTTACCATTTAAATGTATTTAATTCAGCAGGACTTAGAGCTTCGCATAGGTTGAGTTCTTCATGGTTTGGGATTAATCCTGATAAAAATAGGATAAGTCATTATCTACAAATACCTATGTGCTTTTGATAGCACAATAATGAGTATTTTAACTTAATAGAAGTGCTACATGCCTAGCATTATTTCAGTTTCCTCCCACTTTCCTTTCTTTCTTCAGAAAGGGTTGCTTCTTACTGTTCATAGCGACCACATTCTCTTCTTTCCTCACTTCTATCAACCCTACTACCTCTTAACCATTGAGTTTCTTCTTTAAATCTGAACCCTAAAATCCAACAAATCAGCAGCTACCTGAAGCGGTCCCAAATTAGTGAGTGTGCACCCACACGCACACACATCATTGAAACCATCAAATATCACCCAATAATCATATATGCTTTCACAAATGATTCAAAGTTGGACAGATGTTAAAATCTACCATTAAACAGACAGTAAGGTACAAGATTATACCTTTCCACGCTTGGTGTAACCAGCTTCATGAAGGTACTGCGGTATTTGTGTTGTCTTTCCGGAACCAGTTTCTCCTACAATAACAAGAACCTGCAGTAGAAATTGATCAAAATAACTAAAAACTTGAAAAAAACATTTATCCATACATATCTAACTAAAAAATCCATAGTCCACATGGACTCAAGCTCAAGTTGTGGATTTGTATGCAATTCGTTGACACATTAATTTCCAGTGGGAACTTTGAAAATGTAACTAAAAACTGAAGAACCTGAAACCTCTTATGCGCACATACTAAGTAATAAATACATAGTATGCCCCATGGACTCAAGCCCAAGTTGGGGATTTGTATGCCACACGATGACACATTTATTTTTGGTGGGAACTTTAAAAATGCAACTAGGAAAAACTGAAAAACCTGAAAACTCTCGATAGCCCCAAGTAGTTCATCTCGATATTCATAAATAGGCAAAGTTTTCCTCTCCTCCTGCATAAATAAGAAAGAAGTCTCAAATATTTGACTGATATTTTGAGTAAGAGGATTGATATAGCAACAAACAGACAACAGCACATGGTATTATGCCCATCACTGATGCTGGGCCTTAGTCATTACCATGCAAATCCAGAATTTGTATACAAGTTCTAATGGAAAAATAACCATTCTAGATTGAGAACCGATGATGCCATGCAAATGATATTTTACTATCTAACCGCTGATACTGAAGATAGTCTCACGATGATACTATTTAAAAGTACTTCTGACATTTTGCATTTCTAACCAAGTAAGTTTTGCTATGATTAACTTTATGAATCACAAAAATTAAATGACATCAAATGATAAACTGAAGATTATTTGTAAATCAAATCTGTAAATTGATCGTTGATCCTTAAATTAGGCCGTTAGGAAACACACCACCAATATACGTTACGCACCATTAATAACGTCCCTCACATGCTAGGCCCATTAGCATATTTAACCTCAAGCAAGAGTTCAACCCATAGATCCAAATCAAAACCAGAAGGCAGAAACAAGGGCCTAATAGCATTTTTCATTGTTTAATAAAATAAGGAAGACGACGCTTCAAAAATGTTCTGGATAGCTAGCTGGTAGAGCAAAGGACTGAAAATCCTGGTGTCACCAGTTCAAATCTGATTCACAGAAAGAAAGAAATAGATGCGCAGGTATCCCAATGTCTAGGCAAAGCAAGTGGCAATAACGTGTCATTCAACAAGTGATTCTGATTGCTTAAGCTAAAGAGAGATAGAAATATCAAGCACCAAGATCTTGTAATGTAATTCATTGAAGGGGCTTGCTCAAAGACTATACTCAATAAGAAAATGTACACAATTTTTATATCAACTTGATAACTTGAAATCCAGTATAATGGAGTTACTATTTATTCAATATAATGGAGTTACTATAAATTTATTGTGGAAATTCTGTCTAGTTGTTTAAGTTCCAATGTGAGTAAATGTAGTACCCACACTTCTATATAATTCTGATGCAATTTTTTTTTTTCACAACAATCAACAGAGACCAAGTATAGAGACCAAATACTAGTACAAATTTTTTATTTTTAAAAAACTAAAAGAATAAAATAAAGGCACAAAATAAATGAAAATTAAAGCACATTGAGAATATCTCCTATGAAATCTGTGCTAATACATAAATATATGGACTTTACGCTATAAAAAAAATAAGAAAAAAAGGGACATGAAGAATTCCTCCATTGCAATCTATATTCTATACTAAATTTATGCACGGATTTTATTTGGTCAAATGCTGCGGAGAATGCTTCCTTCTCCTGCATTGACCAGTTCTTGATATTATCAACCAATTGGACAGATTATCAAAATGCGGTTTTAACGAGAATACATAGATTTAAGCAAATGGGCCTGAAGGAACTATTTAGAGACTGGTGCTTTCATGATGATTTTCTCTTTTGCCCCATAAAAGAATATCTTAATGAAAAGAAACAATGAAAGTTATAACATTGATGATAAAGAGGAAATATGCCCAACACATGAAACCAGTAAATGTTAAATCTCACCAACGAGTAACCTTTACTTCATTTAGTCAACTATGATTGGAGACAAATGACACTATTATAATTTAACATCACGAACAAAATAAACCAAGAGTGTATGTAATGTAAGAATAAAAGTTATATCCTACAACATTTGAAAGATTTTGTTAATTTTTATAAGACTTTTTAGTACACTTTGATCATGAGATACACATTTTTCTATAAAATTGCCAATTGCATACCTTTACAACATCATTAATAAAACTTTTATGTTATTTTTCTGATCAATATAAATAGCATCAGATTAACTATGTGATGGAGTATGGCAACATGTTTTCAAACAACGTGCCAAAAAGGGTTCTAATGCACAAGTGCTTGTTTGAAACGTGTTGGATAATAAGGAGGTTGAGGCTGATTGGAAAGTTTACTAAATTTTAGTAGTCTTATGCAGAAATTTTAGTTTATTTAGAATAAGGGTATTATCATAGTTTTCCATTCCTCTAGAACTTGTCCTTATGTCTTTAAGAGTCTCTAATTTATTCAGTCTTATTTTAAATCCTTGTTGGTTGAGGATAGTATTAGTCTTTATTTGCTTTACAAATTCAAATCTTTAATGGATTAGGATAAATCTCGCTTTATGTATTCAAATCCTTGAAGGACTAGGAAAAGTCTAGGTCTTATAATTTTCTTATAAAAATCGAGGCTTGTAGCGAGTCTTTAATAGTCCAATCAACAAAAAGTATTTCTTGCAGTTATTGCTCTAGAATTGTGACTTAATTCAATTCCCTAGGGTGACTACCTTGGAACCTTGGCAGTGATTCTCAAACCCCCAAATTTCTACCCACAATCTCCATCATTATCTACTTCCACTATTCACGTTACTGTTCACAGGCGCTATTCAACAATACTATTCATAAGTACTGTTCACACATTAGCTACAAACTGTCCTACATCACTGTGACTATCATGTTCACAGAAAACAGGACTAGTGGAAACAACGAAAGCAAGAGGATCATCATGAGTTGATAGCTTCGCTCCTCAGACTTAAATTATTCTTTGTGAAATGCTATGAGTTTACACATATTGGATCATTATCAATGTCTTTACAGGAGTTTGCCAAATTGAGATTCAACTCAGCAATTGAAATACTTATTTTGTGAATCAAGAATTGAGAATCAAATTGAATAAAATAGTAAGATTCTATGCAAATTCTTAAAGTCAATTAAAACAACATATATCCTTGTAAAATAGACAAAATATACTGAAATACCACATATTTTGATAAAAATAGTGATCATCTGGCCAATTAAAAAGATGTTTGCTAGTAAAATGATAGGTTACAGCATATGGGTCTAAAACTTGATTGTAGAAGCTAACACTCAATAGAGAATAAAACAAAAAAAAGGGAGAAGAGAAGCAAGGGGGGATAAAAAATGAAAATTTTTTAGTGCACTACAAATCCATGATAAGGGGAAATTATTGTAACAAGAATAAAAGATGTAAATCTATTCACAATAATATGTAGATTTGTGTAGGCATGTTAACAATACTCTTTTTAAGTTTTAGCTCAGTTAAAATTACTCAAAAGTCAGTTTAGAGATTTTTTTTCAAAGTAAAATTGAAGTTAAATTTTGATTTTCAAACTTGTTAGGTCTTACAGGCATGGTAAATAAAGAATCAGTCAATTCATCTTAATTCGCTCGATTCACTATGGAATCACTCAATTAACTTGGTATATTTGCAATA
Organism: Omphalea diandra; assembly: GCA_949677035.1. Lineage (NCBI taxonomy): Eukaryota > Viridiplantae > Streptophyta > Magnoliopsida > Malpighiales > Euphorbiaceae > Omphalea > Omphalea diandra. The sequence continues at coordinate 64,850 of CATIWR010051581.1, read as the reverse complement.
TACAATTTTAACAACTATAGATATAACTAACATAAACTATTTGTGCCTTTCTTAATGGCAAAAGGAAATAAAATTAATTATAAAGCTTAAGGAAGTACTATATGTGTGAGGAAGCTAAAGTAGAGGATAAAAATGTTTATTCCTCGCACATGCAACATGGTTTTTGGTGACAGAAAACACTTCCACTGAACAACATAAAAAAAAAAAAAAAAAATTAAAAGACACGTAGAGAAAGAAAAAAAAACATGTAGAGAAAGAAAATACACACCTGAAGCTCCTCAAATGCTGATTTTTCCCTAGAGCTATCCAGCGACTCAGAAGCCAGCTGATCGTCAAACTGCATATAATGAAAAGGAATGTGGAATTTCAGAAGAAGCAAATTGCACAACCATCATTCTAGATTTTGGAAAGCAGTGAGTCTACCCTGTCGCCATCCATCACTGATTCCTTGATAAAATCAATCTGGTCTTCAAACACAAACCTAAAAATATCCAGGAAGTGGCAACATCATGTGTATACATATATATTTAAAAAAAAAAAAAAATTAGAACCAGGAAACAAAGAAAACTGAAATAAAGCATGGAACAATCAAATAAGAATGTAAAACAAGAGAATATAAAAAATGTTAGGTCAAAAGTTTCATCAACTTGTACATAGTCAAGAGATAAAGAGACTTACTGATAGTCATCAGATAAATGCTTTTTGTTCTTTGAACCGTACTTCAGTGTTGCTTTTCCTGTAGTATGATGAAGAATTCAGAATTAGTCCTGAAACTGAACTAGAAATAGAGGAGATGCTAAAAGAATGCTGAAACCTTTACCAATTTGATATTCTTCCCAAGCCTCCTGCTCTGCAAATGGGTTCATTTTATCACCAGCACTAGGATCCCTACAAAAAATAGAAAAGATAGCCCAATAAGACAACCATCCAGTCAAATATTGAAAGCATTGGGTTGGTTACTAGCATTGCAACTTTCTTAAAAACACAAGTCATATAACATGTCAAATTATGATCTCAATCAAGAGGAGCATCTTATCTTCAAACTGACCTATACCGCTGCAAAGCAACTGAGAATCTCTTCTCCTGATTAACATCCCCTTCCTGATCATATGCTTCTGGCATTCTGTACTGCAGTTTCAGAAAGAATGCATAACAATATAACAAAAAATAAGTAATCAACATGGCATACGACAACCACAAGAAACTTCTCTGGGTAGAACAGCTCAAGTATACCATAAATAATCAGTGAACAGTATGCAAGAATGATCAAAACAAATCCTGGCTTATTTCACCATGATTATAAGAATCTTCATTCATTAGTTTTTTGAATCCTGTGGTATTCCACAAAGAAATGTTAAAAGAGCTTCTTAAATTCATTGTTTTCTTTGAACAATCATAACATGAAGTCTAGGTTTATCAATATTATCTAGGTACAAGGTACACTTCAAGTTTGTTTTCTTTGTTTTTTCTTGTTAAAATTTAATGAAACCTCTATCAAAAACACCAGATATTTATAACTTCACATATACATATTATCATAATGTTATCAATTTTGTTGATTGTGCTTCAAACCATTTCAAGCTTTGTTTAAATGTTTCTAATTACCTTTGAGGCTTTAACTCAATGCAAGTCCTTTTGGGAATAGATAAGTTGGGCATTCTCATTTGCATCGCCGTGAAACAAAATATGGTAGTTGAAGAATTTGTATGGTTGTTGAACTTTAGGTTTTTTTTTTTTTTTAATTGATACATGAGGGAAGTGGACTTCAGCTTAGGTATGTAACCAAGTTGAGTGATACACCTATCACTAAACCAAAGCAAATTAGAGGAACATCTACAAAGAGATTTTGCAGCATCAAATATCAAAATTTCATCTTGCCATTATCTTTTATATTTTAAATAATTTGTCGAAATGTGATGATACAAAAACCAAAAGGCAAAGGTTCAATGCACATGCTAAAAGTGCTAGACAAAAACAAATAGCCCTAAAGCTCATCTTTTTTTCCTGTAGAGTTTAAGATATTATTTTTAACAATATCTCAATCTTCAAAGAGACTAGAATGCAAGATGTTTTTAAACTCCACTTTAAATAACTTTGCCAACTGCTGCTGCTTCAATTTTGTCAATTTACTCAATCATCATGGTGTCCTATAAACAATTCCTGCTGGAGGCTAAAGGATGTGATTTTCAGATTTAAATAACCACTCAAGAATGTATACATTACAGCAGCTGTCATGGTGATAGGACCTTGTATAACTCTCCAACTATATAAAGGCGAGAAACAAAAGTTTTCACAGATAGGGTAATCCAGATTCCATATTTTGTCGAATGATTAAATCTCAATTTTTTGAGGGAGAAAATAATCCTAATAATATCCATTTGAGGCATTTAGAAGTTGAGAGAATTCCACTGAAAACTTCAAACATTTGCTGTTACAATTTTTACATTTTCACATTCAATGATGAACATGTGAATAGTTGCTGTAAAAACCAATCTACTTAAAAAACATTAATCCTTGCATCAAGAAAACATGCTGACTAAGGACTACCTTAAAATCACCAACAAACATGTATTACAGTAGCAAGAAAATGACCAATGTAACAAAAAAATGATGATGGAATCTACCCCTGCATCCCCCCAACCCCAAAAAAAAAAAAAAAAGAGAGAGAGAGAATATAATCCCGAAATAAATGGTTAATTACCTCATTAGTGTCATCTGTCTCTTCCGATCTCTTCTTTACAAGCTCATATATTTCCTTCTTGTATCTGCCAAATAAGATTCAATAGTCCTTACAATATTATATGCTACAGCAACCTTACCAGCATTACAGGGCATAGAAGCGTTTCAGAACCCCTAACTACAGGATTAGGAATACTTACTAAGCATAATTAGAATTCTTGGACTTGCTCAATAGTTCAAAAACAGCATACTCAAATTTGAAGAATCAAATTCCCAGATAACCCAAAATCAGCCAATAGAGCCTCTTATGCTTACATAAACAGTCATAGATTCTTATGAAACATACAATTTTATCAAAAACAGGAAATTTTTTTAAGTCATTGTACCACATCAATGCTGCATTGCATTAACATTAGTAATCCAATATGAATAAAGACATAATTCAAGCCAGAATTATATATTATTTCAGGCAATTAATAATAGAATAGCACAGTTTGAACATCATCCATTACATATCTATTGGCTGATTTATTACAGACCATCACCGAGACAGTGACACTGTAATTTTGTACATAAATTCACGAAAGCACTAACTGAAACTGAAATTTTTTGTAAGCAAATTCATAATAGTGACGACCATGATCATTAGATTGACCGTGACAGACATGGCTATATGTAACAGCAATTGCCTCACAAGTCACAAATATGACAGACAATACAGATGACCACTCCAAAAGTAAAGAGTCAAATCAGCACACTAGGAAAGATATTGCAATAGACTCTATCCATAGTTTTCTTCTATCTATGATGTTTTTGACAAGAATAGACTTCCATGTGAAATCATATCATTTGCATGCCAACATGTGCAAAATTGAATAGACGTTGATCAAAAACTTCGCATTGCTTATCAGCAATTTCCAACTTAAGCAACTCATAGCACGTGTCAATTATTTTCAGAAATGATTCAACTTAAATTTTAAGACATTAAATAACCAGCAGTATTAATATTACTTCATCTAGTCTTGGATAACCAGAAAGGTGTTGCTGAGGATGGTGCCTAGTTATGTCACAACAATGACTCTTTCAGTTGCACCTCTAGCTTCAAAATTACTTGCCAAGCAGAACTACCTTTTACTGTCAAATATTTATCCTCATAGCCCTAATTATAAGATCAAAATTAATCTTCCTAAATTCATTAAAAAGTTGATTGACAAGATCTTCATGATTGGCTGACTCAAACAGAGAGCATCTTAGAAAACCAGAGTACGAGCAATAACGAGAAAGAATTGCAGTTGTTTATTGGACGCAGTATGTTTGCACGATGAGAATCAGCAACGTTGTACTCCTCAATATAGGCATTCCCTAAACTTCAATGGAGAAAAAGTTCATTCTTTTTCATCATAGAAGGGAATTGCACTACAAGTTGTTGCATTCCTACTTAAGGAAACAAGAATTTCAATACTTATGCCTTGGAGTTGCATAGGTTAGTTGCTCAGTGTAACTCTCACAAAAATTTGTTAGCACGACTATGTATCTTGGTGGGCTTAATTTTAGAACCAGGATTAATTTAAAGAATAACGAGTTTTCTTCTATGCATCAGATTGCAGCTTGTGCACCAGAAGCTGAAAATAGAAAGTGGTATATGAAAGATTCAATGAAGAAGATGAGATGTCAACATCATTGCAGCAACCAAACCTTCTCAATATAAGAAGTTCAGGGTCTTGGGTGTTAATATCATCAAGAGTAAGGGCATATTTATAGGAATTGTTATAAGAAACATAATGAAACAGTGGTCTAGCAGAAAAATGACAGAAATTTCTAGTGACAAAGAAGTGAATGTTGATCCTATTGATTACTTGGGGTCTAACGACAGTGAGTGGCAAAAGCATAAGATCTTTACTAATTACTATATACCTGCATGGATTTCTTGGGTTCTCCTAATGAGCTTCTTATCAAATCAAGATTGAATTAATCAAAAAAGGCAAAGAATGGAGAAGTAAGTTACTCCATAAATGTGCACCCCAAGTCCCAATTGTAACCCAATCAGGTTTTGCAGGGAATAACCAATATGCAGCTATTTTTCTTCTCTTAGCCATTTTAGTATTTGGAAACACAATAACTAATTAATTTTGTGTTATAACACTATCAATGATTTTCTAAATAAGGACATCGCCTCTATATGCTTAGTCAGTGTTTCAGTTGAATTACAACATTTGGGGTTTCAGAAAATATGGTTCTACTTCGCAATCAATTCAAATGGCGAGAGAGAGGAGGGAAGGGGGGAGGCAAAAACAAGCATAGAAGATAAGACTGAAGCCACTGCCTACTCATCTGCCCTGGTAAAAATTCTCATGAACACGTGAAGTTTCAAATACATATACAAACTCGCTTGTAGGATTTTTGTCACATACCTATCAAAAACTTAAAATTTTTGTGATCTTACAGCCATATTATTATTGTAGGTGAAAAGAAACGAGAGACAATGTGCATACATATAGGAGGAAGTTATATTGAAAAAGAAGACTTTAATAATAGAAATAAATTAAACATGTTACCTTAGTTCACGATCTTCAGCCTCAGTAAGTTTCACACCATTGAATAGATATTGTTCATCTTCTATATCATCTCTAAAACAGATATACACAAATAAAATCATAAAGAGGAAAATGGGAAAAGACATAAACACTAAGAAACTGAATTTGCAGCACAGTTGACTGATGAAGATTATATATAAGTAAATTTGCAATATTGCTGAAAAAGACATGGCTGAAGTATGCAATGCCTAAGGGTAACAGTACAAGCCTAGGGGGCTTGACTTTTTATTTCTTTTATTTTACTCTCTTTGTTTTTACTTGTGCCGAACTTTATAGTTTACACGATTGTTATTTTGTTCCACATCTACAGCTTCTTCCTCCACCTGCTGCCAATGCTCTTGCTTCTCTTCTTCTTTATGCCTTTCTCATTCATGATCTAGTGCCCTCATCACTTTTTCTAAGTCATCCTTATGAGTCATGATTCATTCTTCTATCTTCTATGCCCTAATTGATCAGATTTCTTTTTCATCTTTCTCTCCCCCTATCTATGCCTGTTTCCATCTCAGCATGAATACTGAATACTCTTTATTGTTAACCTGGTTTCATGACTAATAAATGCACCCACATTGTTAGCTATTTTTGTTTGCATTATTGTGTGCGATGACTTGTGCTGACCTGGTCTGTTGGCAATTATCTTCTTTTTGATAATTGAAGCTGCTTCATTATGAATGGAATTTTTGCATATAGGGTTAAAAAGACGATTACATCCTTGGGGTTTACCCCAATACATTACTTCATCTCTTATTTTCTAAAAATAAATTTAATCATTCATGTGTTTTCCCTCCATTAGTTCAGTAGTACTTCCATCAATTTTCGCACACACATATATAATGATCATAACACCCTTATTTCAATGGTAATTTTTTTTTTTTTTTTTTTTTTTGTCACCCACCATTCTCCTTCATCAATGTAACACCACTGTTCATTTTTAAATTATCCAAAAAAGCATAAAATTTAAGAATAAAAAACCACAATCTTGCAACCAAAATCTCAAAACTCAAACGTGTAATTAACTTGATTTTTCGGAAATTTGCAACATGTGGATTAACAAGTTGGGATTGTAACAAATATGGTGATTGGAGACCATGATTTTGGTGTCGCAGCAATGGAAAGATGGGCAAGGAATTTGCAAGTAATCCAAATCCCCATCCATACACATAAGCATAATCAACTGATGATGACAATTAACAAGTTGCAATCCTAACCTGCAAGTCCTAGAGCACAATTGACTCTTCAAAGCTTTCTAGGAGAACCTTTTTTTTAATGAAATAGTCCAAAAACACCCTTCCAAGCAATCCATATCCCCATTCACGAGTCTGGAAAAAATTGAAAATAGGGTTTTTTTTTCTCAATTTGTTCATATTCTGCTTACAATAAAAGACAAAAATGAGTAAGGATTTATTAAAAAAAATGAAGGAATGAAATTTGTTGGATTTGCATCAACAAATGCTTGGTTGGAATTGAGTGATGTCAGGACCAAACGATAAGAAGAAAAGGAAATAAAAATGTTGATGGAGATGGTGCCAATGAATGTGCAAGCAGAGAGAGGTCTGGTTTCCAGAAGACGTAGCATTTTGGGATGGTGAACTTGGTGTTGGAATGAATTTAGTGTCGTAGCAAGGTTAATGGAGGCTTTGAAACAAAGAGGTTGTTGTTGTCATTGTCAGATTCAATGGTGGTCTTAAACCTCTTCATGGTGTTGAAACAAGAAGTGGTGGTTTTATGAGTTTTTAAGCAAATGGCTTAAGCTTTTTCTACTCAATCTCAGCCACTTCATATTGATTGTTTGCCATTTACTAACTTGATTCCTAAAATAATGCAAGCATGTTGAACTCCATAAAAATGAAGAAGGGACATTGAAATGAGATTTTTTTGTTGTTGGAGTAGGTTCAAGATGAGGGTATTTGTACATTTTAAAAAAGCTCTATTGACTTTTTGATATTTGACTAACCAAAAAACCTCTTATAAATGATGGAACGACTCATTATTTAATGGTGTCAAAACAGAGGATGATTAAAGTTAATTTTTATAAAATGAGGAACGTATATATACATAAACGTGCGTGTATATATATACACACGTGCGTGTATACATATACACACGTGTGTGTATATACAAATGTGTGTGTGCATATACACACACACACACACACACATATATATGTATATATAACGTGAAGGGCCCAAGCACCACTTGTTCTTTTTGACAACTATGATTTGCAACTAATCACCTGTAAGTTTGTTCTCTCTCTCTCTCTCTCACACACGTGCGCGCGCACACACACACATAGATATATATGATGCAAAGGCCCCAAGCCACACTTGTTCTTTTTAACAACTATGATTAGGGGTGTGCATGGTTTGATCCAATCCAGATATTTAAAAATCTTAAGAACCGAACCAAAATTTCGGAGATTTTAAAAATGAAGAACCGGTATCGTCTTAAATTTTTTGTCCAATTCGGTTAATTATAAATTCAGAACAATTTAGTTTGGTTCTTCAATTCTTTCTAGACGGTTCAGTTTAGTACTGGTTCAAGTATTTGATTATTTCAATTTATTAAAAATTAAATTTTATATTTTTTTAATCTTCATGAATCAAAATAAAATAAATTTTATGTTTTTCTTTATTTATTCAAAAACTAAAATAAATAAGTGATAATTTAATAAATTATAACTAAAAACTTACACATTAAATGTTAAATTGAATTTTTTTAATATTTACTACTAATTTATAATTAATAAATAATCTAATTACTAATATACTAATTGTGAGTTAATTAATAAAATTAATAATATATATATATAAAACAACGGTTCGGTTCGATTTTTCAGTACAGGATGGTTACAAAATAGTTTGGGCCGATTCTCGGTTTGAATAATATAAAATCTTTGGTACCGTCCCATTTAAAAAATCAGTTCGGGTATTTTACTATTCACATCGGAGGTTTTCGATTCTGGTTCGGCTCAATTCAATTATTCAGTCCAATTCGGGAATCTCCGAGTCTTGTGCACACCTCTAACTATGATTTGCAAGAAATCACCTGTAAGTCTGTTTTCTTTTTTCCATGCAGAGGCTAAAAAAACCTGTATCCTATAACCAGAATGTACAAAACAAGGCAACAGCAAGATGTAAATTAGGTAACAGTTATAAGTTCCCCAAGATACCTGAGTTCTTCCAATTTCTTTTGCTCCCTTTTCTTCAGATACTCTTGTCTTGATACTTTTCTAAATCAACCAAGAAATAGGATAAGAACTAATCACTAGTTAAAAAAATGAGACAAGCATCAAAAGAAAAGCAACACATAGTAAAGCACATACCTCAAAGTGTCAATGCCGTTTTCCTCCAAAGCATTTGATCTTCGAATTGCCTCTTCTGTTGTACCAATAAAGCAAAGAAAAGCAGGACAGGAGAAAGATGACATAAACTAACATAATGAATTATAGAGGATTTCTCAAGAGCGTGGATTTGTTTAGATGTTATACCTGTTTCCTTTTTTGTTAACTTTGGCTCTATTAGCTATACAAAAAGACCAAGAGAGCAACATAAGTAACAATTAAATTACTGAACACCAAGGTAATCAAAAGCGAAAGGCATATCCAAAGCGATACTTCTCATCACTTAAAGTGCAAAATAAGCGCTTGCTTAACTGAAGCAACATGCAAATTATTAAATAATTAATAAATAAAATTAAAAGCAAAAAATTAGATTAAGAGAATAAAGGGATATTTAAAGGATGGATATGAATAAACAACACAAATAATTAGAAATAAGAAATGCTAAAAGATAAAATGATAAGAAATGAGAAGTTATGCGATGCAGGAAAGAAGAGGAGTAGAATACTAAAAAAAATTCAGCATGATGCAAGACAGAATAAGTCGCGTGGAAATAAGATATGAAAGAAGTAGAGGAAAATATAAAAAAAAATTAAGGCAATGCAAGACAGAATAAGTGGGACGGAAATAGCATAAGAGGTATAAGTAGGATAAGATTAAAGGAAATAAAAACAGAGTGGAAGTAGGACACTAACTAAATAAGAAGACTAAATTATCTAGAATTGACTATAACAAATCTAATAAAGCGAGGGCTTTCTGCCTTGCACTTCAAAAAAGACTTCACTTGAGTGCTCAAAGCGTGTGCCTCACTAAAGTTGTCTCGCCTGTAGGTGTTAAAAGTGGTAGACCCTATTTGTGCTTCGCTTTAGCACTAAAGCAGGCGCTTCGTGTGCTTTTAACTACACTGCTAAAAACAAATCTTTGCAAATATGATGCTTTGGCAAGGATTAAGCCCATTCTATAACTCAGGTCCTAAGCAAGTTTTTTGCATGCCAGGTGGACCAGCAATCATGCCGGTGCTTTAGATACAAACATGTACCTTCCGAGTGCCAGCAGCATCTCGTTCTCTTATATTTTGTTCTAATTGCTCCCTTTCTCTTTGATCACGCAATCTTTCCTCCTCTGACTGCAAGAGAACAGATATGAATGTCACATTTAAATTTTACAAGAACCTATAAAGACAGAAGCCACAAATGTAACAACCAAAAAAAAAAAAAAAAAAAACCCCTCTTTTAGGAACTTAATTCATGTACTTATGATCAATATGATTAACAAAGACAGATCTCATTATGGACCAAGATAATTCACTATTAAAAAGCATGCAACAGCTTTCTTCATTATAAATTCTAAGGTATGGAATAAAGAGTAAGATTATTTGACAACAGACCCACATCTAAAGAACTAAAGCATACCTCAGAACTATCCTCTTCATCCAGAGATGTCCGACATCTGACTTGCCGTTCTTCATCTACTTGTCTGAGCAACTGCAGCATTGCATTTGAATAAAAAAAAAAGTGCACCCTGTTATAAATGGCACTGGCCAGCAGCTTACTGTAAGAAATAATAACAGTAAATTCTATCAGTAAGAACATAAACACTTTGCCTCATTGTCTTCATCATCTTCATTGTCAATTTTCTTCCTAAATCGTTTCTTTTCTCTTCTAGGCTCAGCGGCAGCTGCAGCTGAAGATTTGTTGTCAAGAACATTACTGCCACCACCACTGTCATCATCGTCATCAGCATCTAAAATTGTATAAGTCTTCTGCTTCCTTGCCAAAATAGCAGCTTCCCTTTCTTGTTTTTGATAATTCTGGGCATAAGGAAAAAATGAAATTCAATATACTATACGACACTAGCCAAATTTGCAAGTCCAAGCATTTGTCAATAAGAACTCACACTTAAACCAGATTGTTTATGAGGTACTCTAGAAAAAAGTTCTTCAGCAAAAGTGCGTGTTTCAGTTGATGATGAAAACCCAAATTCTGCTAGCTTGCCCAGCACATCGGCTGGAGAACTTGCTTGCTTAGCTGTACATAAATGTTATAAGACAAAACTTTATATACCCATTACACTCTAAAACTATACTTATTCAAAATAAAGAGCCTAATGGCAACTCACATAAGCCAATTATGTACTGAACAACCGTGGCCTGTGAATAACCCAGCAAGGACATTAGTTTATCAGATACCCATGTCTTCAAATTACTATCACCCATTTGCTCTGCATCAAAATGATGCAACAAAACAATCAAATCAAATGTCAGATTAAAAAAATTTCTTTTTGATTAAAGTCTACGTAGCGTGACAGATATGGAGAAAAATATGAATATTTTAATTTGTTATATAAATTTTAAAAGGAAAAATATTTATGCAAGCAAATAATACTATCAACTAACGTTTACGATCAAATCATGCAAAATAACTCAGCATTAACCACCCAATCCTGCTAACCAACCAAATGAAAGCATAATAAGAGGATAATGAGCTGTATTAGCAAACAGCTTCCACCATCCTCAGTGACTCCAAAAAAACCCATCAATTGTCACAAGAATTTCAAACAATGAACACACATAAATAAATTAAACAAACACTAAAAACTAAACCGCTAAATTTCAAACAATATTCAGTTCAACCCGCCCACGTGCCCCCCTCTGCGAAAGTCAATTCACAATATTCAGCTCAAGCTTATACACTACCCAAAGATTTGATTAAGAGAGAGAAGCCAATCTCACAGCCGTTGGAGAAAGGAAAATGAACGCCCGTCGCGGCAGGCGCAACCTTGTCGGAGCCAACGCGAGAGCCGCAGGCTCGATGACAGCCTCCCTTGTTATTCGAAATTGGGGAACAAACCCAAAGAGTGACGGCAGCCTTGTCCGTCGTCGGAATGGTGATCCACCTGAATTGCAAGATGAAGCTCCTCCGTCTATCGCGTACTACCTTGGGGTTGCATCCAGGGAGAGAGAGAGAACTCAGTCGAGAAGCAGCACCGACGTATGAGCACACTATTAATGCCGTGGATTGAACGATTTTGTTTCATATTTTAAATATTATATTTTTAATTTAATTTAAAAATATTATAGTAGAAAAAAATATATAAAATATTATTTCATGAAATTATTAAATAAATTACAATAAAATATTATGAGTTAATAAATTTAATGTATTAAAATAATTTATTCATTTTTATTTTTATTTTTATTAAATTATATTTCAATAATTAATTGCTATAATTTTTATCATATTATTTTTAATAAAAAACTATATGTTATTTCAAAATTGTTTTAAGAATCTATATTAAAATAGCAAATAATATTTTATAATGCTTAAATATAATGTAAATCATAATATACTATTAAATATTTTAATTTATTAATAAAATTTCTAGGTAAATTTTAATTCATTGTTACAATATTATCATAAAATTTTAACTTTATTTTAATATGCTTGCAATTATAGTTTAACAATAATTATAGTTACTAGACTATAATTGCATATAGTATATTAATATTTATATTTAATAATATTGATAAAATAAAATATATATTAATAGTATTTAATAATTATTAATTATTTAATAAAATAATTATTTAATAATATTAATATTCATTAATACCTATTTTATTTTAATAATTTTTATTTAATAATTAATAATATAATTTTATTTTATGAATTTATTTAAAATTTAATAATAATAAATATAACTAATTTATTTTATAATTTAATATTAATAATATTAATAAATTAATTTAATAATTTTAATATTAATATTTCAATATCAATAGTATTAATAATATTAATATAATTTAATAAATAATCATCTACTCTAATCTAATTTTATAATTAATATCTAATTACATAAGGAATGGAATCTATAAAAGAAAAAGAAATTTTGAAAATTGAAGATTTTATTAAAAACTAAAGATTTTATTATTACAAGAACATGATATTCAGAGAAAATTTATGCTTAATATTTCATTTTTCATTTGGTTTTCTATGTATTATTATCATAATAAAAGTGATTTTCAATTTAGAGATATTAATGTTAATGAAATAATTTCTCAAATTTAGGTTATGACTTCAAATGCCATTGTTACAGGAATTCATTCTCCATTTGATGAGGGAAATATCACTTTATATATTATTTGTTTACTTTTTAAAATAATAAATATTGTACATGATAATAAGAAAACCCTCTACTTTAAGAAATATTAAAAATATTTAATTTCAAAATAATTATTCTAATAATATTTTATATACTATTTTTTCTCAATTAGATAGGATTAAGTTATATAACTCTTCTAATATAAATTATCATTGCCCTCTCATATTCTTATTGTAAATTCTTAAAAGTCTCTTTTCCAATCTTTTCAAATATCCGAAAATTGTAAAATATGATTTGATAATGATAGTTTACAAAAAAAAAAAAAAACAACTAAGAAAAGTTAAACTCTATTCAAATTTCAAATGTTTCTTTCTCTCGAACGTCTCTTTCTTCAAGAATTTAAGCAATCGTAAAAGAAGAAATTAATTTTTAAGATATTCAAGGATTAGAAAAATAATTTCAAGAAAATTTTACTACTATTAATAAAATTTATTATGGAAAAAATTTTCCTAAAACATTTTTATCCAAAACCTATGCCTCCAAATATTGAATATGAACATCATAAAAAAATAGTTCAATCTAGATATGATAGTGATACTATTTATGAATGGAATATTAATCGATTAAATGAATATATGATTTTAAATGTCTTACATGAGATGGTCATGACTGTTTTTCCTTATAGTCTAAGGGTCGTTTTAATCATAATATTACTCAACTCTTGATTTTTAGTTTTATTGGCCAATTTAAAGATTTTGTAGGATAACTGTATTAATGAAATAGATAAATACAATATGGTAACTACCACTAGAGTTGTAATGTACTATTAAATATTTTAATTTATTAATAAAATTGCTAGGTAAATTTCAATTAACTGTTACAATATTATCATAAAATTTTAATTTTATTTTAATATTAACTGAAAACCTACGCTTGGTTGTGGGAATAATCAATTTTCTTTTTTAAATATTTAAATTTTCAATGATAAAAAAATGATTATATATAATGTTATTCATATATTCCAAAGAGTACAATGATATTATATCTTAAACCTTCAAATATATGTTGCAATAATGACCATAAATAATTTAAAATAATAATGCTACTTTAGGCAAATGATCGACAAAGTTAAAGGGTCTTTGAATATATAAATAAATAAATATATAAAACTATTGTTATCCTAGTGATGAAAACATTCCACACTCTAAACTTTGCAAATTTTAGTACTAACTAATAGAAGAATTTTCCTTCCACATTTGCCAACTAATAACAAACCACATACACTATCTATAGCAAACATGTGATTCAAGAATGATAAATGCATCTATTCCATACTCTTGTCAACTAATAACAAGCCACATACATTATCTGTAGTAAAACATGTGAACCAAGAATGAGAAATGCATCTAGAAAATTGTTGCATTCAAGAACTCAGTTATTAGATAAGGTAGACACACACACATGAATAATGCTTGTTGCTTCAAACTTTTAAATTGCTTACTGCACCTATAATGCACCAAAATACAAAAATATAATGTTTATATATTTCCATATATAATTGCCCCACGAACAAAATTATTGAAGCATCCTTTCCTAACCAAAATTACCAGTCAACTCCAGAACAAATTTCATATAATATATATAGGCATTAAACCCTCCAAATTATAGTAGTGCCATTAAATCAAGTACAATCTGATCCAATTTTAGGCTACAAAAGTAATTAATCTTTTGAAACCCTGCAAAGGACTTTGTTTTCTATTTTAATTTAATAGATCCAAAGAAAATTGCAGCCTGATGCTAGCCAAAGGCAAAGCATTCAAGGGGGCAAAAAGAGAAAAGAAGTAGAAAGAAAGCACAATCCATTACACTATTAGCATAGATATGAAGTCAAATACGGATTAGAAGTATCAATTCTAAGTAAAATAATATAAAATACCTATTGTGTAGTTATATAAACACCTGCGAGGCAACAAACAAACCCAGGATGGGAATAGTACCAACCAACAACCATCTCTGGTCTATAACATCAAACAAATGAAATAAGAAATCCTAAAAGGAGTATAGTAAGAGAGAGAGGAGGAGGGGAGGTCATGCAAAAGGACAAAGAAGTTATTAATGTCAATTCAAAAAACTTCATCAAACCCCACGAACCTACCAATTCAAAATGTAATTTCTACAAAACAATTTCCTTATGCATTATCTAAGATAGATATTCCCGTGATTTCGGAACATAATTAGCTACAAAGTACTAAACTAACTGCTTGGACATTAAAAAATTCACATCAGAATTCTAAAAACCACACCATTATAGTTATGGACTGGTCTATAAATATTACCAAAAAAATATTACTTGAGTACTCCGCTATTTCAATAATTATTATTATTATTAAAATTATTAATTCAGATAATGAGAATTAAGATTACTACATCAGTACTAAATTCTATAAAAAGTAAAGGGTTTCAACTCTTACATCCATTGAATTACATGATTTGTACTTCGAGAGTTAAGGATTATCGTTCACAAATTCTCAATTAGAACCTCTTGTCGACTTCGTAACAAACACTGCTTTTCCCCTTTTTCCTCTTCCCTTGTCTAATCACACCATGATATTATCTTGTATCAATTTTTCTACAAATAAATTTATTAAATAATTATATCTTAAAAATAACTGAATAACTTCTTAATGATATATACAAAAGTACTATTTTTAATGTATTAAAATAAATAAGAGAAAATAAATCTCAATTTAATGCTAAAGGCAAATTCATCTAGAATTAACATTAAAGTTTAATTTTTTTTAACATTAAGGAATCTCTTAAAAAAACAAAGAAAAGAATAACGATGAATTTTGACTTAATTATTAAAATACTTTCAACATTACAAAATTGTAAAACTCTATTTGAAGATTGATTAAGTAAAAAACTAAATTTAAAATCTCAAAATGAAAAATATTGAAAAATTATGATAAATTTGATAATTATTAGAAGGAATGCCCACATAATTAGCTTTACATATAACCACATTTTTATTGAATGTGTGTACACAATATATATTTTTGCTTTTACAAACAAAAATTTTTAGATCCATTATTGACATTATTAATTACTAAGAGCTCTAAAATGGAGTTGAATAAGCATTACACTCTAAAATGGTTTTTAGTTACCATTTCCAACCTATCCTTGTCTATAGAAATAGCCAAAATGAATCAGAGTATCAAGTTGTGAGTATGATTTCCATTTTTATGTCAATCTTTTCATGGAATCCACCAAGAACAATACCACTATCCACACTTTATAATTTTTTTCGTTAATCCTTTTTGTTACAATATTATTGATTTTTCAGGATAATAAAAAAATAATTTTTTCTTAGTATTATGGAAGAGTTTTTTTTTTTTTTTTATATAAGAGGAAAACTATACTTAGTGGGATTTGATGGGATGATTAAATTCATACCACTGATTTTCTAAAAAAAAAAAAAAAGAAAAGTACATATCATTGAAATAGTTTGGCTCATAAAATAATTTTTTAATTGCAAAATAATCATTGAAAAGATTAATATATATAAAAAAAAAATTGAAGTTTCATATTATATAGATAATATATTCCAAAATAAAAATAATTGAAATTATTTACTAAAGAAAAAAATAAATTTATAATGCTTGAATAATTTATGAGAGTTTCATATATAAATGATTAAATTTGTATTTCATGATCTAATTATAAATATGGTGAAAATATTTCTCTAATTGTTAGAAGCAATCATTTATTTTGCAACCATATAAAAGTTATGTTGCTTGATTAAAAAAATTTATATTGGCGTAAAATTATAATTTCTCATCTAATACCAATATAATTGACATATAGTTAGATAATTCATTTAATAATAATCTAAAATAATTATCACTTAAACATTATGGACTTTATATATGATAAAAAATAATTTTGAATTAATTAATATGCAAATTGAGATGAAATAATACAATAACAACATTATAGCGATAATTATACTCAATAGCATTATGTCATAGGACTAGAGATCGAAGCAGAGATTGCCTGTGACACTTAGCAACTTGGCCTTGATATTTGCTAAGTAAGTCTTGATGAGAGTTTAGGAATGTGAGCTAAAAGGAACTAGGCATAGTTGAGGATTGGCAATGTTGTATTCTTATTGAGTAAAGTATGTACAAGAGAGCTTTGAGAACTTGCAAGAATGATTTCTTAAATGGTGTATACAAATGAAAGGGTAGGCCTGTTTGTACTTAGTGACGTCCCAAATGTGTGGTTAGGAGTTGTCTCCATGAGCCATGTAGAAAATTCTAGGTAAAGTGGCATTCTATAGTGTCCTAGGCAAGTTGGCCCGTAGGGGCTTTTAGAATGTTCCCTTACCTAGTTGCCTAGCCATGTTATCTAGGAAGTTTCTAAAGAATTGGGTCATTTTAAGGTTTGCTAGTTTGTGTTTCTCAGCCAGCCAGGCTACCTATCCAAGCCTATGCAGCCTGTTAAGGCCAGTCTTATGGTAACTTCAGTATTAAAATTTTCAACAGGACGTAACACCCTCCCCCACTCAAGTTTGCAACGTCCTCGTTTTGCCTTCATCCTTGAACCATTGAACCAAGTCAAGAAACTACCAAAAAGTGACCTCTCATTCCCACAATACTTCATTGTGGGTTAAGTTCTTCAACTTTCCAAGTGCTTGGTGAAGTTGGGAACTTTGTGTCTGCTAATTACTTAGTCTGCTAGGATACATTCAGCCTCTTTGTCAAATTTAGTGGCTATAGCTATAGGGGCTTTTTTGGATTGACTACGATTTAGATCTTCCTCATCCCCTTAGTAAGGCTTAAGAAGACTTGCATGGACGACAGGATGGATCTTAAGCTTCAACGACAACTGGACTTAGCAGGCTACTCGTCTCACATGTCTTACTATTGAGAATGGTCCTTCGTACCTTCACATCAATCCCTTATGGACCTTATGAAGTGCCTTGAACTAATTTGGCAGAAGCTTGACCATCATTAAGTCTCTTTCGACATATTTTATAGGACTACATTTGGTGTCTACCCTCTTTTCATTATATGGCTAGCCTTATCACGACATGCCCAAGTGATATCGCTTTTTTCATGCCATTCTCAATTGAATTTGTATGCATTAGGATTGGCTCCCCCATAGGTGGTAGCTATGGCATTGGGAATCAAAAGTTGTTGGCCAGTCATAATTTTCAAAGAGGTTCTTACTTGTGGACTCATTTAGTTGGAAATTATAAGAGAATTGGGCCACGTCAAGTAACCTTGCCCAATCTCATTGATGGGCTCTAACATAGTGTCACATATACAACTCCAATAAGGCATTGATACCCTCAATCTGGCCATTGCTCTAAGGATGGAAACTTATTGAAAAGTTTAAGTCCATCCCTAACATCTTGAAAAGCTTACACCAAAACTTGCTAGTAAAGTGTGGGTCTTGATCACTAATAATGCTCTATGATACTCCCTATAACTCTACTACATTCATGAAGAACAAGTGAGCTCCCTTATTTTCCTTATAATCGGTAGGTGTAGCTATGAAAGTTGTGTATTTGCTAAATCGATCCATGACCACTATAATGCTTCCATATCCATTAGGCTTGGGTAAGGCCACGATAAAGTCCATCGAAACACTCTCTATAATTTGGTCACTAAGAACTGGTAGAGGCTCATAAGCTTACTCCCTATAGCTTGCTGATAGAGGCTCATGTAAACCTGTCAGATGTTGTTGCTTAACCTTATCTTATTGGCACATAAGATAAGTGCAAACATAGGCTTCCACATTATTGAGCATAAGGGACCAATAATAGTTATTTTATACCAAGGCAAAAGTTCATGCCATACTTGGATGACCAACCCATAAAGAGTAAGGAGTCATGGCACTCCTTAATGATCTCTTTACATAAATTACCCTATTTAGGCATGAATAACCAATTCCCAACTGATGCAATGTGCCATCATCTAGCTAGAATCATCATGCCTTACACTCTATTAAGTTCTTGGCTAAGGGGTATTATTTCATGCCTTCTTTAATTTAGTCTAGGAAATCAGTTTAAGGCATGCTTACATTCAAAGTGGCCAACTCAGCTTTTCTTCTAAGAGCCTCAGCTACTACATTGGCCTTGTCAGGTTTGTACTCCATTTTGAAGTCAAACTCGATTAAGAAATCTTGCCAACGAGCTTGTTTAGGAGTGAGCTTTTTTTGAGATTGAAAGTAGCTCGTAGCAACATTGTCTGTACGGATGATGAACTTGCTTCTAAGCAAGTAGTTTCTCCATGTGCATAAATAATGGATAATGGTGGTCATCTCTTTCTTTTGAACTGTATAATGTCATCGTTGTCATTGAACTTACAACTTTCATAGGCGGGATGATCATCTTACATAAGGACACCATTTTTAACAAAGTCCAAGGTGTCATATGCACCTCAAAAGATTAGAATAATCTGATAACGCCATGATTGGTCCTTTAAAAATGCCTGCTTAAGTTTTTTGAATTTGGCTTGGCATTTCTCAGTCTATTGCCAAGTATGATTCTTCTTAAACAGATCCGTCAACAAAGCACATATAGCAGAAATAACCTTTAATGAATTGGTGATAATAATTCATTAAGCCAAAAACGACCGTAGCTTGGGGACTTTCTTTGGAGTCTTTCATTCTCAGATAGCTTGAACCTTGATATCGTCCATCATTATCTTCCCATCCTTGATCTTATGTCCAAGGAACTCCACCTCTTATAAGGCAAATGAACATTTCTCCAACTTGAGATAAAGCTCATTATTGTTGAGGACTTGGAAGACTTAATGGAGATGATGAACATGCTCCTTCAAAGTTGGGTTATAAACCACAAAGTCATCTAAGTAAACCACTATGAACTTGTCAAGGAATGGATGGAATAACTTGTTCATAAAAGTGTAGAAGGTAGTAGGGGCATTAGTCAAGCCAAAGTGCATCACTAAGAACTCGAAAGCTCCATACCTCATCACACAAGTTGTCTTTAGTTCATCACTAGCAGTTATACGGACTTGGTAATATCTTGAATGCAAATCTAGCTTAGAGAAATATCGAGCCTTGCCTAATTAATCAAAAAGATCTGCTATTAAGGGTATTAGGTACTTATTCTTAATAGTAATCTTATTCAAAACTTTATAGTCCATACACATACAAAGGCTTCCATCTTTCTTCTTTTGGAATAAGATGAAAGCTTCATAAGGTGCCTTAAAAGGTTGAATATAACATGCGTCAAGAAGATCTTGAAGTTACTTATGTAACTCGACCAATTCTAGTGCAATCATGCAATAAGGTGCCATAACAAGAGGTTTGGCAGTAACCTCGAGCTCTATTTGATGATCCACCTCTCGCATAGGTGAAAGTTTCTTTAAGAGCTTAATTGGCATTACGTCATTGTATTCATCAAGGACAACTTAGACAAAATGGGGTATCATGTCCTTAGATGAGGCCTCACCTTCCCATCGTTCAACTCTCTTATCGTAGTAATGTAGCTTGATCCCTCTTTAAATCCTCTTTCGAATTGCATCATTGAAATCAATTTGGCTTTTGATTTCTTGATGCATTTAATAGGGATCACATGGATATTAATGTTTTCATCGAATATGATAAGAGAGTTTGAAGCAAGAACGAGGAATGCTCAGGCCTTGTGAAAGAAAGTTAGGCTAAAAATAATATCATAATCGTCCATGGAATAATAGAAAAGTCTAGCCTACCTCGCCATTCATTGATCTAGATTGGGACATATTTTGGAATGCTAAGGATAAGCTTCGCTTTTAAATTTATTGCCTTTATAGTGTCGCTTCCTTTCGTCGAATTGAGGCCCAGATGCTTGGCCTTTTATGGGCTAATGAAGTTGTGTTACATCTATATCTAGCAATGTGTTGCCCCAGTTTGCCTTCCACTATTATCTCAATAAACATTAGGCCTTCTGGAAGCCTTAGAAGATAGAAATTCTCGTTGAAGATGTTGAAAGGAACCCATGCCAACTTGATTGGGCCTTTTCTTATGAAATTTTGCCACTATAGCATTAATACTCTCGCGATTAGGGCACTTTGACCTAATGAGCTTCATTGCAAATGAAATAAGGCTTGGGCATTTTTGAGTTATCTCGCTTGCTTGAGGAAGATTTCTCATCCTTGTGGGGACCTTTTGGTTGCTCACTTTCCTTACGACCTTGATCCTTCTTTTAGCCATGCTTTTCTCTCAACTTTTAGTGGACTAGGTCTTCTTGCCTTTGGACAAGGTAGAGTAGTCAATGAGAGATTCAACGGCACTGATAGCATCATCAGAAGTCTTTACACCATGTTGTTCCAACTTCACTCTAGCCCAATCTTAAGCTTATCCATAAAATAAAAGAGAGAATCCTTAGTGGATAAGTCATCGATCTCAAGCATAAGGGTAGTGAACTCCTTGATGTAGTCGAAGACACTACTTAATTGCCTTAACTTATGTAGCTTTACCCTTGCCTCGTTATCGGTATTATGAGGGACAAATTACTTTTAGAGCTCAACCTTAAACTGCTCTCACTTGTTGATAGTGCATAAGCCTTTCTTACGGTCTGAGTGCTTCCTATGCTACCATAGTTAGGCAAAATCTCAAAGGAATGTAGGGGCATTACTTATCTTTGAAACATTGTCAAGGATGCCCATTACTTTGAAGTGTTAGCTAAGTTAAACAAGAAGTTCTCCATGTTAGTGGCATTTTGTGTGCCATTGTACGTGGATGGCTTAGGAGCCTTAAGGATAGAAGTGGTGCCAACAATAGTGCTAGTGGACGTTGGGTTGCTCGTGCTCCCATGGGAGTCCCATTAAACATAGATTCCATCCATCTCATCGCGTAGCCTATACAACTCTTGTTATACAAAACTCTGAAGCTTGGAGAGCTCAAGGGACATGGTACTTGCCTTGGCCTGAAGGGTAGAGCCGAGCTTTTCAATCATTGTCTTAACAGCCCATGTAATTTTAGCATTCTCCTTGATCAGGTTGTCAAGATGCCCATCGAGGTCTCCCACAATAACATCAACTTTAGACAAGTGTTGCTCTAGGCCAGCAATGCGTGGCTTAAAAGAGTCAATAGCCAGGGCCTTAGACTTGTCTCGCTTTTGCTATGCACATTGCTTTTCTCATCCTCGGGGGTCTGTTCTTACGGGACATCAAAAAAAGGATGATCACCTTCATTTGCCATGCCTACTAGCCTTCCCAAAATATCAACAGTACCTAAGATGAAACCTTTGCTTTAATACCACCTGTCGTTGGACTAGAGATCACAATGAAGATTGTCGTGTGGCACTTGGCAACTTGGCCTTGATATTTGCTAAGTAAGCCTTGATGAGAATTTAGGAATGAACCACACTCAAACATGCCTACAATTATTATAATTTCATATACAAATTATATTATAATTCAAAAAAAAAGCAAAAATGGATAAAATCGTGAAAATAAACAAACCTCTTCCACTTTGGAGAGATTGAGTTTAAGAGTAGATGATCCACAAAAGGATTTTCAGTCTAGTAACAAAATAGAATGAATCCATCATCACAATGTTGGACCTGAGCATGCCTATAATTATAATTTCATATACACATCACACTATAATTCTTCAAAAAAAAAAAGAAGCGAAAGTAGATAAAATCGAGAAAAAAACAAACCTCTTCTATTTTTTGGAGAGATTGAGTTGGAGAGTAAAGTTGATCCACGAAAGGATCTCCAATCTGCCAACGAAGTATAATGAGTCCATCATCCTGATGTTGGTTGCAATCTCCATATTCCAATTTCCTATTTTATTTTTTGATGATTTTGATTTCTTCCAACTTGGCCAGCCATAACAATACATAGCCAAATACATCATCAAGCTAGCATATTGGTACTATAGTCGTAGAAATTATTTAAGCATAGAAAAAAAGTGTAGTATAGTTCACCAATATAAATTTTCGGAAACTCGCATGTTTTTCATTCAGAAGATAGTTGCAAAGTGTTTTAGTTTGAAACTCCGGTACCTTTTGGAGGGGCGTTAGCAAACTTTCATGAATAATAATTTATGGTTTCATAGTTTCAAACTCTTGCTCCCTCATCAATGGGAACAACAGTAGCTATTTCTTTTAGCTCTTCTTCTGTAAATTTCACCTTAAAAGAGCTAATTTTCTCATCCAGGTTTTTTTTTTTTTTTTTGTCATAGTTGTCCCTTATGTAATTTAAAAAAAATAAATGATAAGAATATTTAATTAACGCTTTAAAATTGAAGAGCTCAAGTTCCTTTCTATTTCATAAGATTTTATATTAAACAACATACTTAAAATTTTATTAGGACCTTAACCACGAGTTCATCAACATTTCATTTCCAATGATTGCTACAGAATAATATAAGATACTTTAAATGGGGAAGAGAAAAAAACAGAAGGCCGTTGACCAGGAATAGCGGCAACATCATCACCTTGTTGGATAACCCAGGCCAATGGTAATTGAAAAGGAGAATATTGATGCTTCTTAGCAAGGGTTTCCCGTCGATTATAAATCTTTTTATTTTTTTTTCTAAGTTCTGTAATCAAAATCGTGGAAGTATACCCTTGTGGAAGAAACTGGTGACAATGAAAATGAAATGATTTCCTTTATCAAGTAGGGAAAAAGGTAGTACCACAAGAAAAGGTTTTTGATCTGTCAATGAAGTGTACCGAATACATTGTTTTATTTAAAAGAAAATTAAAGAGGAGAGGAGTAGTAATTATAGATGGCGGAGGGGTGAAAGCAGCAGAGAAGATAAGGAATGACAGCAGCAAATTAGAGAATGAAAAGAGAGACGGCCTATGGCAACATAGCATTTTAGCAAAAAGACATAATTACCCTTAAAGTAGGATTTTGGAAGGCATGATAACAATGGTTGTTTTGAATGTAAAGTGGGTGAAGACAAAACCATCAATAGGTGGTGTCGTTTTGAATATAGAAGCGTGACGACAAAGCCATCAACATGCGACACCGCTTCATTAGTTTAACAAAAAATAACAGAAATGTCACAATCAACAAGAAACGGAACTAGGCACTAGATTTAAAAAAAATCATCTCGACACAATTCTGTAACAATGTTGGTTTAGCTTTATTGTGCACATATAATGTTTGAAATTATAGTTTAACAATAATTATAGTTATTATATTTTCATATAAGTATTATATTATTGAACTTTGAATAATAATAATATTACTACAAATTATTTTATATTAATCATAATATATTTGATCAATATTATAATAAATATATATAAATTAATATATAAAATTTTGTTAATCAAAATATATTATATTATTGATTTCAGTATTAAAACTAGTTTTAAATCATTATTTATCATTTATTAAATAATTGTATATAATATAGTCACATGTCATTATTTTATTTTATATTACTATCATATCGAAAAACTTTCTAAATCAAAAATTAGGAAATTAAAAGAGTGAAAAAATAAAACTTTTAAAGAGAAAGCGAAGATCGCTAAAAAAAATTTTAATAGAAAATTATAAAAATCTAAAAATTAAAAAATTCTAAATAATCTCTAAATAAAAAATTAAAAAAAACAAAAATTTTAAACAAGAAATCAAAATTTAAAACAATTTTATTGATTATTTAAAATTTTGAGTATATAAAGATTAATAATAATGTAATAGATTATTAGAAATTATTTTGTCCTAATTTAATAAATTTTCTTTTAAATTTACGTCACACAAGATTGAAAATATGAATTAATAGATAATCATTTGTTACAATATCTCAAATATGTATAGAAAGTTTATAATTTATTTGTCAATTTTGTTTTTAATTATAAAATACTTAATATTATTTGTTCAATTGATTGTCATAAATTATTTCATTTATATTTAATAAATTTTCTCTTAAAGTTATTTCATACAAAATTAAAAATATAAATCAATAGATAATTATTTATTACAACTACTTGCATATATAATTATAAACTTAAGAATTTTAATTTATTATTTTATTTACTTGATAATAATTTTATAAAATAATAATTGATTATTCGACTATTAATTATTTAATAAAGATGCATATAAGATTTATTTATAATTTATTATTATAATTGTATTGCTTTAAAACAAATTCGCAACTAGTAAATTTTGTGTGGTAAGCTCTCTTAAGAGAGTGTCTTATAAGAAACCCTTAAAAGATAAAATTTTAATAAATTTTCGTAAAAAAATGTCACATAGCCAACTTTTAAGCGAATTTGGCCTATTTTCACATTTAGCTAGCTGATAATTTGTATTTTGCCTTGTCATAATTTAATATATTATTTATAATATATTTAAAATATTAATAAAATAAAATATTTGTATAAAATATGTGATTAAGTAAATAATATTTATTTCAAAGATAGATAATATATGGAATATGTGATTAAGTAAATAATATTTATTTCAAAGATAGATAATATATGGAATATATTTTTTTAGTTTAACATTTTTAGTTGCTTATTTTGTATTTTTTAATATTTTTATTTTCATTTATATTATTTTGAATTAGATAGTTTTTATTTGAAATTCTAATAGCTTATGTGTCAAATAGTTAATTTGACAAATGTTTTTTTCTCTTCAATCAATCGAAATAAGTTTTTGGTTGTATAAGATGTCTATGCTACTAAGTGCATACAGACAACTCCTAGAACCAATGTGTATAATACATATGCATTGATATTGGAATCATGAAGTTAATTTTTGAATCAAATTTAAAATTTTTTATATGATCAATTCTTAAAAAAAAAAATTATATGATCACAATGATCAAAATCCATTTGAATTAATTTGCGAAAATCACAAGTCAAATATAACGTAAGATCAAATCAAATTTTCATTCATAATAATTATATACATGATTAACACAAATAATTAAATGATGGATCTAATACAAATAATTTATAATTTATCATTTCCTATTTTAAGGACATATTTAATAACTTACGTTAACTCATCTAACTAATGTATTACCTTAATGCATTTTCTTCAAATTAAATCTTCAAACACTTGGTTAGGTTATAGCAAACCTTAGCTATCCATGTGTCTAGCCTGCAATGATAGTCCGAATGATTAAAATGAGAAAAATTGTATTATTTTCTTCATGTCCAACAACTACTGGAGAGCCAAGGATTTGGTTCACACCATCCTTTCATCATAGTGAAGAGATCAATTGAAGTTCATACCCACCTACTTATATTATTGTTATTTATTTTCTTTGGGTATAATAGTTGAATGCAACACTTCATTCAGTCGATTCATTCAAGTGTCACAGATCATTACTTAGGAAAACTACACTATTCCTGTTTATACAAACCTTGACATCATATAAAAAATCATTGTTCTTAGCTCTCCTTGAGGTGGAAAAGAATGACAAGCTAACAACATCACAACTTTTATTGTTTCAGCCTCTCTTGGTGGAGACACCTCTAGTAATGGCCTATGGTATCACAACTTTAGTAAGGTCACTTAAGAGAATAAGAAACTATAAGTTGCAATTTTAAAAGTGAATAGTCCCTAATTTGTCCCTATATAGAAAAATCCATGTACACTAGGGTTTTAGGTCAAATTCTTATCCAATAAGGAAGTAAAGAGCCTAACGATCCTTGCCTCGCATTTAGCCTTAGCTTGGTTGAATAAGCCTAAGTTATGCAGCCCATCATAGGCCATTTGGTAAAGCCTTATAACCTCATATGGCCCACTTGGATTATGCCCTCTTGGTTAAGCTTAGTTAGCTGAATGGCTTTCTCATTTTAGCACTTAACCTATTAAGCTTTAATTAAGGCCTTGTTTGGATTTTTCTTGATAAAGACAACCATTAAACTATTTAGAGGCTATTTAAGTCGAACTTAAATCTCGTTTATAATCTTTAATCAAATATCTTTTATGTGTCCTACTAGGCTTCTTATTTATATTGGCAATGCATATAAACCATAATCTTAATTCTATTAGGATTTTGGATAAAATTAAACTCTTATTTAATTTATATCCTTAATTCTCTAATTGATTTAATCTTTTTATGCATATATCATTAGCATAATCCAGTAATGCATTCTAAACACCAATGAATGAGAAAAATCGACATGGTTTGACTACAACCTACATGTTTGGTTATATGTAATTCAATCCTTTTGCTAACCAATATCTTAATTAGCATTAAAGTATGGAGTTATGTCAACTCTTTAATGAGAAAAGTCAACATGGTTTGACTATAACCTACATGTTTGGTTATATGTAATTTGATCCTTTTGCTAACTAATGTCTCCATTAGCTTTAGAGTATGGAGTTGTGTCAATTCTTTTGTACTATAACTTGAATGAATAGATTCTTGAAAACTCCTTTTCAAGAAAGAATATTATACTTTACAAAAGGATTTATGTTATAAATTAATCAATGGTTATATATGCCTCTTGTAAGGAATGGTAAATTCTTTATCTACCATTCATATAGCTTCATATGGTTCACTATATACCCCAACACTACTTTATGTGTAACTAGATTTAAAGCTAACTATTAATGTTAAGTATGCATAAAAGCTTGCATAATGATTTCAAGTCTAGAGATCATAATTATGACCAATATAAGAGACTTCCATAACACCATACTATTGCTTCATTGAAATTCTCCTTATAGGTCAATCTAATTACTTATTCAATTAATAAAAATCCATACATTAGTCCATCATATCTTCACATAATTAACCAATGTGAATAAATACTTCTAAATAAAAGGATATAATGTTTGCTAGTCTATTTATTTTATCAATCTTCCTTTTTGATAATACCAAGTCTAGGGATGATTTAAAAATAATACCTTTAGTATGTAAATATATTATCTCATTATTATGAGCATTTCATAATCATGTTTGAATAATACATATTCTAGGGACTTTATCAATTAGGATTACAAAACATGCATATCTATGAACACTAAAAGATAAAGAAAACCCATTTATTATTATATAAAAGGTGGAATTATATCATAAATGTTAGCTCCTAAGTGCACAAATATTTACACTTCTTAGATCTAATACCCATAACTTAACTCATACTTCATTTTTATCTCTTTTTAATCTTATTTTACACATTAACTAAGGTAAGCCTATCATACATGGTCCAATCTCACATCCATCTATGTCCCTAGCACATCAATAAACAATCACATATATCATTATTTCATTCATAGCAAAATAATATCCATAACATAAATTATTCTAGCATTTGGGTTACATTAAAACACAGTTACACTTGAATTTATGAAGTTAAGGCATATAAATGAGGCAAATACCATTATGGTCCACAACCTACGCTAACTATGATGTTAAGGTTTCTCACTTTGAACATCCATAATCCTAACCGTTGGCTAAAAGCATTAATACAATAACCATTTTATGCATTAATCATTCACTTTCTTATTCATTCATTATTTCCTTCTTCCTCCATCATTCATTTAATATCTTGCCTTATTACAAACGAAAGCTTTAATGGATTTCCTTTATGAAAACAAGTATATTGAAAATCTTATAACTCTACATAGTTGGTATGTAAAGCTCTATGTCATAATAAACATAACAAATATAACATAACATCATTCATATGTGGAAGTCTAAATCACGAAAAACTTAACAAGATAAGGGGGAAATCTTATAACTCTACATGTCAAATTTAAATATCATTTCGTATCTCATCATTTTCATCATCTTTTATCTCATTCTATATCTTTCTAAGCTTTAAGGTCTAATCTCATTAACCATTTGCTTTAATACCAATTTTTTAATGACCCAAAATTAGGGCTAGATTGATGTTAGACACCATAAAGGTTTAAGTCCATTAGGTACTATAACAAGCCTAAATTCTCATTTATAAAAGGAGTATACTATAACTTTATCACTCACTTTTAACTTGTTCTTTAAGATTACATTTATTCATTTAGATCATTCTTAATTATGCACCTTAATGTAGGCATGGATGGCACTAAGAAAAAAAAAACTCTCAAATTCAAGGGACTAATGACTAAGACACGTCTTAAAAGGTTTAAAGAAGCATTAGGAACATTTAGGCAAGAGCAAATCAAGCTTGGGATGGAGATTTAAGCAACCATGGACATGAAGCAATTAGTGGATCTTTTACTCTAAGGTAAAATTATCAATTATGAACTTTAATTGCATGTATGGAACTTCAAAATGATGATATCTATAAGTCCAACTCTTCAATTAGAACAGTTTGCATAAAAAATAATCAAAAAGATTCTAGAAGGTAATAGAAGGTTCCATAAGGATTCTAGAAAGTTCTAAGATGATTCCAAGGAAACTTCCAACATGAGGAGTGGCATGCAAGGCAACCTACTGGGAGAGGACATAAAGGGCAGCCAAATAAGGTTAGAAGATAAGATCAAGGTTCAAAGTCTAAGTCAAGATGAAGATCTTATAAGATTTACTTAGTTGGCGTTGTCTCTTCTTTCTCTTTGTCTATTGGCTAAATTGTATCTCTTTTTAGACTATGATTTCAATTATTTCTTGATTAAGAGAATTATCTAATGTTTTAGGAACATTAAACTACTATTTGGTTGAATTTTATAGGCATATTCATTAGGATTATTGTCTTTTCTTCTAAATAGGATACTTAATGGCAATTTAAAGCTTCCAAAATTGTCACCATGAATATATGACTATTGATTTCGATTTTTATGAGATATTATTCTCTTTTTTTTTTTTAAAAAGAACATTAGTGAGATTATTAAATGAAGGCTTAGTAACTCTACAAAGTTGGTTTAATTCTAAGTTTAAAATTAATATAGTTAATCTTAGGTTTGGAACTTAAACAACCTTTAATTCTTTTATAACTTAGGTTACTATATACAAATTATGTAGAAGTATAGTTCAGAGTTAAACTTTCTTTGCTTGATTCTTGATAAATCATCGGGTAAATATATTAACATAACATATGGGCTTGGGATAAGTTACCCATATTCGTATCATTTGGTATTAGAGCTAAAACTTTATCAATCAAGTACGTATCTTTATTTTCTTTTTCTTTGTGTTTAGTTCTTATTTTCTTCACCAATTTCATTCCTTAAGTTATTCCTTCTCTAATTTGGTTTCTTTAAGATTTCTTCATCAAATTCGTCTTTTTCATCCTCTTTTCTAATTGTTTTTTCTCCTGTTTTCAATTTTAAGGCCGTCAATAACATTCAAGTATATATATAAAAAATTGCATTTGAATTTATTCTTAATTCAATTTGTTAGTTCCTTTCTTCTTATTGAAAGTTTGATTGTTTCCTATGTTTTTAAGTTGAGGCCAATTTTGTGTTAGCATCAATTATTAAAAAAAGAAAAAAACATTAAAAAAGAAAAAGATCAATAAAAATCAAAAGAAAAGAAAGTAAAAGAAAGATTGCAAATTGCAAGTGGGCTTTGTTGTAAAAGAAGGATGCGAATGGTATTTGTACAATGTTGAATTTGGCTGACAACTTTTAAATTCAATTACTTTGAGTTCAATTCAAGTTCTTTGCAAGTCCAAATTGCAATTTTCCTTCAATTTGCAAATTATTGTCTAAACAAGCTTTTCATACTTTGCTTTTTTCCATTTTGATTCTAATTATCTTCATTGATTTCCAAAGTCTTATTTAAATTTGGAATTGTTTTGTTTAAATTATGATTGATCCTAAATTTGATAATAGTGAGAACTAAAAGAAAGAACTAGAGTGGTAAAAGCTAAGAGTAGTGAGACTATTGGAGGGTAAAAGCTAATTTTGTGTCAAACACAAGAGGAATGTCATCTATTGAAAGAAAACACATAAGAAAGTGTTTCGTGAGGATTTTTTTCTTTGTTTTCTAACCATGACAAATCATAAAGAAGTTGAGCAAGATCTTGAGTTGAAGCTATTCATAAATTCTATGTGAGACACTATAGGCCAATTGCTACACAACATGGATAGGATGAAAAAGAGGTAAGCTACCATTAACAACAACTCCAATACCACACATACAACATTAAGGTATAAGGGAGAGATGACATAATGATGAATCCATAGATGAAAGCTACTAATGGTGTTTGAAGCAAGCTAATAATCTATGAAGCATAAAGATGAAGATTCTTACATTTCAAGGAAGGAATGATCCCGAGGCTTACCTAGCATGGGAAAAGAAAGTAGTGTTTATGTTTGAGTGTCGTAACTATTATGTGGAAAAAAAAAAGTAAAGCTTACAATTTTGGAGTTTGTAGATTATGCTTTTGTTTGTTAAGACCAATTAAAGATAATTAAAACATGTTATAGTGAAGATTCACTCTCTACATGGCAAGACATTAGGCGTATCATGAGAAAAAGGTTTATGCTTAACCATTACCATAAAGACTTACATAACCATCTTTAAAGGCTTATGCAAGGTTGCAGGATCATAGAGAAATACTATCAAGAGATGAAGATGATATTGATCCGTGCCAACATAAAAGAGGACCAAAATAAGCAATGGCTCATTTTCTTAATGGGCTTAACAAAGAAATTGCTAATGTTGTTGAATTATAACCTTATGTGGAGCTTGATGAAATGTACCATATGGCCCTAAAGGTAAGACAATTGAAAGCAAAGACTTTTAAGCTTAGTTCAAGCTTTTTAATAACAAATTAAATAAAAAATTAGAAAAAATTGAAAAGCCCAATTCCAAGCCTAAAACCAATTTCATTAAAAGATGCAATAAATGAGGGAAGTTCAAGCAAGCCAAACCATTCGAGGCTAAAACAAGTTTCATTGAGTTCTTTAAATGTAGAGGGTGAGGATGTATGACTCGTGATTGTCCATACAAAAAGGCAATGCTGATTGTTAATAGTGAAATTGATAGTGAAAATGATGAAGAACAAGATGATAAGATGTTCCTATTCATAGATGCCAGTGATGATGAGAAAGACCTTAAAGAGGTGGATTGCAAAGAGTTTCTAATTACAAGGTGATTTTTGAGTGCCCAAACTAAAGCCAAAGAGGAACAAAAAGAAAGTATCTTTCATGTAAGGTGTAGGATACAAGGCAAGATATGTTGTTTAATTATTGATTGAGATAGTTACACCAATGCCACTATCACTTATTTAGTGGAAAAATTAAACTTGTCTACTTTAAAACATCCAAAATATTATAATTTGTAATGGTTTAATGATTGTGGTGAAGTTAGAGTTACTTAACAAGTGCGTGTTTTCTTTTATATAGGTAAATATGTTGATGAAGATTTATGTGATATAGTGCATATGCAAGTTAGTTATATCCTTTTGGGGCATCCATGGCAATTTGATTAAAGAGTTATGCATGATGGTTTTACTAACAAATATGAGTTTGATATGGATGGAAAATATATTGTTTATTTCCTTTATCACTAAAAGAAATTTATGAAGATTAAAAGATAAATAAGAAGAGGGAGAGATAGAGAGAGAGAGAGAGAGAGGGAGAGAGAGATAAAATGTGTAGACATAAGAGAAAAAAATAAATAAGCAATAAAAGGAGAGTTGTGAGAAGACCATAGAAATGTGTGAGGTTAGAGAGGAAAAAAGAGAGATTGGAGGGGGATGCATAAAAGAAAAGAGATGTACATGGAAAAAAAGAGGGTGGGAAGAAAAACTTTTATGCAAAAGAGAGTGATGTGAGAAAATGCTACCTTTCCTAAATACTCATGGATTTATTTTTGTATAAAGAGGTATGTTTCTCTACTAACAACTTACAATCTTCTTTGCCTAGTTTTTTTGTTTCTCTTTTGAAGCTATATGAAGACTTATTCCCCAAAAAGGTACTAAAAGAACTACCACCATTAAGAGGGATAAAACATTAAATCTACTTCATTTTTTGCTCACAAATTCCAAATAAGCCACATTTATAGAAGTAATCCCAAGGAGACAAATGAGCTTCAAAGGAAAATAGACGAGCTAATAGAGCAAGGTTTGATTTGAGAAAGCATGACTCCTTATATCATTCCTATTTTATTAGTTCCTAGAAAGGTTGGATCTTAGAAAATGTGCATGGATTATCGCCATTAAAAAAAATAACTGTAAAGTATAAACATCCTATTCTTAGTCAAGATGATATGTTGGAAAAATTGCATGGCGCTGGTATGTTTTCTAAAATTGATCTTAAAAGTGGCTAGTACCAAATTAGAATGAACGAGGAGGATGGTTTAATGATTGTGGTGAAGTTAGAGTTACTTAACAAGTGCGTGTTTTCTTTTATATAGGTAAATATGTTGATAAAGATTTATGTGATGCAGTGCATATGCAAGTTAGTTATATCCTTTTGGGGCATCCATGACAATTTGATTAAAGGGTTATGCATGATGGTTTTACTAACAAATATGAATTTGATATGGATGGAAAATATATTGTTTATTTCCTTTATCTCTAAAAGAAATTTATGAAGATTAAAAGATAAATAAGAAAGAAAGGGAGAGAGAGATAGAATGTGTAGACATAAGAGAAAAAAATAAATATGCAATAAAAGGAGAGTTGTGAGAAGACCATAGAAATGTGTGAGGTTAGAGAGGAAAAAAGAGAGATTAGAGGGGATACATAAAAGAAAAGAGATGTACATGTAAAAAAAGAGGGTGGGAAGAAAAGCTTTTATGCAAAAGAGGGTGATGTGAGAAAATGCTAACTTTCCTAAATACTCAAGGATTTATTTTTGTATAAAGAGGTATGTTTCTCTACTAACAACTTACAATCTTTTTTGCCTAGTTTTTTTGTTTCTCTTTTGAAGTTGTATGAAGACTTATTCCCCAAAAAGGTACTAAAAGAACTACCACCATTAAGAGGGATAAAACATTAAATCTACTTCATTTTTTGCTCACAAATTCCAAATAAGCCACCTTTATAGAAGTAATCCCAAGGAGACAAATGAGCTTCAAAGGAAAATAGACGAGCTAATAGAGCAAGGTTTGATTTGAGAAAGCATGACTCCTTAGATCATTCCTATTTTATTAGTTCCTAGAAAGGTTGGATCTTAGAAAATATGCGTGGATTATCGCCATTAAAAAAAATAACTGTAAAGTATAAACATCTTATTCTTAGTCGAGATGATGTGTTGGAAAAATTGCATGGCGCTGGTATGTTTTCTAAAATTGATCTTAAAAGTGGCTAGTACCAAATTAGAATGAACGAGGAGGATAAGTGCAAAATTGCTTTTAAAATAAAATATGGTTTATATGAATAGTTAGTTATGCCTTTGGGGTTGACTAATGCACTTAGCAATTTCATGATATTTATAAATCATGTTTTGCATGCCTACCTAGGTAAGTTTGTAGTTATTTATTTTGATCATATTCTTAAGTATATTAGATTTTTAGAAGAGCATGTAGAGCATTTTAAGTTAGTTTTGATATTTTGAGAAAAGGAAAGTTGTTTGCTAACCTTTAAAAGTGTTCTTTTCATATAAGCAAAGTTATTTTTTAAGGTTTTATGGTGAATGCCTAAGGGATTAAGGTGGATAAAGAGAAAATTTAAGTTATTAAGGAGTGCCATGCACTAAAAATTGTTAAAGAAATACGTCTTTTCCATAGTTTGATGAGCTTTTATAAGCGATTTATTCATGATTTTAGCACAATAGTTTCGCCATTAACTGAAGTTATTATATTGGTTTTAAATAGGGGAAGTGCAAGAATAAGCTTTTATATTACTTAAATCTAAATTCATTTTTGCACCTTTACTAACCTTGCTTAATTTTTCTTATACTTTTGAAATTGAGCATTATGTATCAAGTTTAGGGATTGGAGACATGCTTATGTAAGAAGGAAAACAGATTGCATGGTTTAATGAAAAGCTTAGTTGAGCCATTTTGAAGTACCCAACCTATGACAAGAAGATATGGACACTAGTAAAAACACTACAAACAGGCAACAATACCTATGGCCTAAGGAATTCATTGTCCAAACTGACCATGAAAGCTTAAAG
Organism: Omphalea diandra; assembly: GCA_949677035.1. Taxonomy (NCBI): domain Eukaryota; kingdom Viridiplantae; phylum Streptophyta; class Magnoliopsida; order Malpighiales; family Euphorbiaceae; genus Omphalea; species Omphalea diandra. The sequence continues at coordinate 30,190 of CATIWR010051581.1, read as the reverse complement.
TATCTTAAACGACAAAAAAAAAAAGCTTAATAAAAGACATGCTAAGTGGAGTGAGTTCATATAATCATTTCCATATGTCATAAGGTACAAACAAGGTAAGGAAAGCTTTATTGTTGATGCTTTATCAAAGAGCTATATGCTTCTTTATACTTTTGATGCTAGGTTATTGGGGTTCAAATACATCAAAGATTTGCATGAAATCAATCCTGACTTTAGCAAGTTCTTTGTTGCAAGTGAAAGAATGCATATGAGAAATACATTAGGGATAATGGATTTTTGTTTAGAGACAATGGATCATGTTTGCCTAATTTTACTTAAATTGTATGTGATGAAACCCTATAAAGGAGGTTTTATAAGGCACTTTGGTGTGCAAAAGCCTTTAGATGTTTTGAATGAACACTTTTCTTAGACTAATATGCAAATTGGTGTGTAAAGAATTTATGATAAGTGTCTTTCATGTGAACAAGCTAAGTCTAAATCTAAGCCTCATGAATTGTACATGCCACTACGTCTCTGTTCCTATCATGCCTTAGGTTGACCTGTCAATGGATTTTGTTTTAAGTTTGCTTAGGTCCAAATATGGTAATAATTCAAATTTTGTTATGATTGATCATTTTTCTAAAATGACACATTTTATTATACGTCAAAAAATTGTTGATGCCATTAATGTTATAAATGTGTCTTTTAAAGAGATTGTTAGATTGCATGGTAAGTTTAAAACTATTATTAGTGATAGGATGTTAAGTTTTCTAACTTCTTTTAGAAAACATTATTAAGAAAATTGAGAACAAAATTATTATTTTCTATTATATGTCACCCATAAACCGATGAACAATCAAAGTTGTTAATAGAACTTTAGAACAATTGTTGCATGTGTTAGTTAAAAATAATTTGAAATCACGAGAAGAATGTTTTCTATACATAGAATTTGCATATAATCATAATGCACATTCACCTACTCATTATTGTCTTTTAAAATTATTTATGATTTTGTTCCATTAAATCCCTTAGATTTGTCTCATATACCTTTAAATATGTGCATGGACCTTGATGGGAAAAGGAAAGCTGAATTTGTTAAGAGTTTGCATGAAAAAATGCACATGAGCATTGAAAAGAAGAATGAACAAATAACTAAACAAACTAATAGGGATGTGTAAGTTTAGTGTTTGAACCTGGTGATTATGTTTGGGTACACTTTAAAAAGAAAAGGTTTCTTAGTTTGAGAAAGCCTAAGCTAGACCCTAGGGGATGGTCTTGTTCAAATTTTAGAGAGTATTAATGACAATGCTTATAAATTAGATTTGCCTAGTTATTACAATGTTAATACAACTTTTAATGTTGTTGATTTATCTCCTTTTAATTTTGATAAGGTACATGATTCGAGGATGAATCTTTATGAGGAAGGAGAGAGTGATGCAAGCATAGATGGCATTAACTAAGAGCACACTTTCAAATTCCAGGGACCAATGGCTAGGGCACGTTTAAAGAGGTTTAAAAAAGCATTGGAAGCATTTGTGTAAGAGGAAATCAACCTTAGGATAGGGATTCAAAGTAAACATATGCATGAAGTAATTAATGGATCTTTTTTTTTAAGGTAAAATCATTAATTATGCACTTTAATTGCATGTGTGGAACTTCAAAATGAAATATGTAAGTCTAACTATTTAATTAGAATAATTTACACCAAAAATGATTTGGAAGATTCTATAAAGTTCTATGAAGATTCTAGATAGTTCCAAGATTGTTCTAAGGAAGCTTTCAACATGAGGAGTGACATGCATGGCAACCTAATGGGAGAGGATATATGCAACAACTGAGAAGATCAGAATAAGGTCAAAGGTCAAAGTCCAAGTCAAGATGAAGATCTTCTAAGATTTGCTTAGTTGGTGTTGTCTTTTCTTTTACTTTCACTATTGGTTATATTTCCTCTTTAGGCTAGGATTTCAATTGTTAAATGATAAGGAGAATTAGTTAATGTTTTAGGAATATTAAACTACTCTTTGGCTGAATTTTATAGGCATATTCATTAAGATTATTCTTTTTTCTTCTAAATAGGATACTTGGTGTTTAACTTAGGTTTAATTCATGTAAAGGCTATTTAAAGCCTTCAAAACCATCCACCATGAGTAAATGATTGTTGATTTTGGTTTTTATGAGATATTGTTCTCTTATTTGATTCTTGAAAGAACTTTGATGAGGTTATTAAGTGAAGGTTTGGTAACTTTGCAAACTTGATTTAATTAGGTTTGAAACTTAAACAACCTTTAACTTTTTATAACTTAGATTGCTAGATAAAAATAATGTAGAGGTTTAATTAGGAGTTAAAGTTTCTTTGATTGATTCTTGATAAAACCTAGGACAAAGATACTAATATTACATGCGAGTTTAGGATAAATTACCTACGTTCATATCACACCTACCTTTATATTCTTAGCAATTGAATAATGAGAGATGGTGAGCTAAGCTTGACACTGAACATGTCACTTAAAACTCTTATTTCCTTAAGGCATCTTTTACTTTCTATCTTTCATTTCTTTTTCTTTGGACATATCTTTTAAGAAGATTGTCACTTTCATATTATTTTCATTTATTTTCTTTCATATCATTTCTTTCAAAACACTTGTTTTCATAAACATTTCTCCCATAATAGAAGTCTTTGGAATTAAGAGGGGGTGGAGGTATAATCTCATTTTAATATCATTGACATTATTATCAGTATAAGTTTATTGACGATAATACTCATTATGACCATCAATCTCAACTTTGGCTCGTTTATATCATATTCATTAATTATATCCATTATAATTAGTTACCTTTTATCTTAACTTAATTCGTACAATTAATTCTTATATAACAAACAAAGATGCTAAGAATAGGATTATGAATTTATTATCCTTTTATTACATATTATCTTACATAATAACCTATGATCCTCAATTACATTTTTTAGGAAAACATGGCAACTATGAGAGATAAATATGGTATCTACAAAGAGAAACATAAAACTTCTAACTTGGACTTTTATCCTTTAACATGCTCTTTTATTCTCAACTACCTGTAAACAACTAATGTGCAGTGGTGGAGTGAGTTTCTAGGGAGAAACTCAATGAATATTAACTATTATATTATGCATTAACATGTTCAAACAAATGCTCATATGCCTTTTTTGGTTATGCAACATTTAATAACTTAATTACACAATAAAAATCAAATTAATCAAACATTTCATATCATAACATAGAAAAGTCAGGTGAGTCATTAAAATTCCCATTATGAGCATTGAATTTTAAGTATTAGGAAGCAAGCCTAATCATAAGAAATAAGTAGAATTATCCCTAAAGAATATTGGGAAACAGTGCATAAGAAGGAACAAAAGCTTAGAAGAAATCTTTAATTGAACCCAATCTTCTAATCAAACCATAACTATAGACTTAAAAGAAAGCCTTTTGTTAGTTGTACAACCAACTTAATTGGTTATACAACCAACCACTTAGTTTTATAAACATTCCTCAAACCCTAACATAAATAAGCTTTTTGAAATAATTGACCTTTGACTATTAATTGTTTGCATAGGCAACCATAAGTTTATATGGTCAATCTCTTAGCTATATAAATAACTTGAAACCTTAATTCTCTAGAAGATTCTTTGATCCTATTTATTGGTGGCTAAGGATTGAGTGCAACTCGAGCCATTTGGCTCAGATGCACAATTCTACCTTTATAGATACCTTTTCCATTGAAAGAGAAGAGGAGGTTTAAAAGCTCTAGTATTACTCTACTAAAATATATTTATACAACCATCAAAATGCGCTTAGCATATAGGAAATCCAAACACCTAACTCCCTAACTAAAGATTTAAGGTATAAATAAGATTTTATGACTCATTTGTATCACTTCCCTAATATATTGGAGGATTTTTCACCATCAAAGTGCCTTTGAGGGCTAGGCATACCAAAAGTGCATCTAAGACTCCAAACTCCTTTCTTCTTCACTTTTTTCTTCTTTTCTTTCAATTTTCTAAAAAAAATGCAGTGCTGGTAGTCTATACAAACTTCTTTATGGTTTGTACAAACCATTAGTTTGATTATAGAAACCATTAATTGGTCTGTAAAACCAATTTTCATTGTAGTCAACAGCTTTCCTCTTTTCTTCGTCCTTTATTTTCTTTTTAGGTTTTAGGATTCGATGGATTCTCTTGTAAGCTCTAGCGAAATGAATGGAAAGGTCTCGAGACATATGACCCATTTTCTTCATTGAGAGGGACACAGATAAAAAAAGGATGTTTAGATGATCTTGATATCTTATATGATGCTTTTTCTTCCACTTTTCTATATGTTTTGTTATATGTATATCACTAGGAACATGATTAGGAAAAGGGATTGTATCTTTATAGCCCTATGATTCTACTTTTATTTTAGGGATTATTCACCCCAATTTTATGGAATGTATGTTTTCTTTACCTTTTCCACCATGAAGGGAGAGTGATTAGCTATCTAGTTTTTTCATTTTCTCCTTTACTTCACTTTTGGTGGCACCATATTCAATAAGGAGAGGGCTTACTGCCCAAAGACCCTCTACTTCTTTTATTTATGTTGTGTGCATACTTGGCCTTATTCATACTCCTTTAAATGTCCATTTACTTTGCATATTATCCTAGCTTCTACCAATAATTAAAAGTACTTTGAGATGCCTTTAACATGAAAAGAGCTCCTTTGGAGCATAATTAGATGAGGATCTAATGATCCTAGAAATCCAAGTTGGTAACTTAAATCTTGCCCAAGGCCTTTTTTTTTTTTTATCCTTCATATGCACTTCATGGTCTCCATGTATTATCTATTCATGCTATCTTTTCCATATTTCTTATATGTGATTTATGTTTGGTTCATCATATTACTTAGTCTATTGGTACATGGATGACAGACATAGATGTATGTTTTAGGTCCCCTAACTTGAATTTGGATATAATGGGAATACTTAGATGTGGTAAAGTAGGCTTTTTTATCTCTTTGGCATTATGTGAGGTCTTTGCTAGGTTGATGGCACCATTAGATTTTAAGGTAGTTTAGTTCAATATTTTGGTCTTGATATGATACTAACAAGTTCTTCTTTTGGTAGGTTGAAGTGCATATTATTTGCATTTTGCATATATGTTTATATTAAAGGTTAATAACTTTAAACCCTTTATATTTATCATATTTGAATATTGTACTAAATCATCTCTTATGTTTGTTCCATTACACTAAAAAGTCATTCAACATTAATAAGACTTTTTTTCTGTTAGTAAAAAAGAATATAGTCAAAGTGAGCTTTGTATTTTATCACTTTTTTTAAATATTATATTAAGTTCTCTCACACATTTGCCTCATTACATTAAAAGCCCTTATGACGTTCATATAAATTTAACATAAACACTTTTTAGCTTAGTGGAGCAAAATGTGAGGGATGATTTAACATAATATTGAAAATTTGAGAGATGACTTAGTTAAATATGTCAAAATGTTAGGGGTTCAGTGTAACTAACCCTTATATTAATGAATGGTAAACCACCGTTTACGATCATTTGTGTATCCCCCTCCCTATGGTGAATGCTTCAATGTATTGATGATATATTTGATTTAAGAAGTGATAGATGAATGCTTTATGATCATTAATTAGACTAATTAGTAATATGGTTGAGATTGTAATTGTTAAACAAAGATACCTAAGGTCGGATCCCTAAATTCAAGTAGTTTTAGGGTGTCCAACCTGTTCTCCATGCATTGTCTAATTTCCAAACCCAATTTCTAATAGGGTAAAGATGGATTGGGCCTTTTAATTGATTTATTGGACATAGGATTTATCCTTGCTTAGAATTTTATTCGAACCAAAGTTGGGTAGCAACTCCATTTTGAATTTGGGGCTAATACTAATATTGTTTTGCCTTTATCTCCTATTGACCATTTGATTACCTATAAGGGTTTCAAGTCTCATGAGGCCTCCCTAAAGGATCCCTCGATGATCTTAAGTGCGTGCCACAACTTGGGTAATATCAATATGCAACCTTCATCCTTTTCGACCCCCAGTGGTTGATAAAAGATTAGGAGTCACAAGCAAAATTCCATTAATTCGAACACAACCGTGAAATCGAGGACCTCACAGTAGCCACTCAACTAAGGACTTAAAATTGGTTTCACATTTAATCTTTGGTTCGTTTTTATAATATTATCCTTATTATTAATAAGTCTATTGCATTCATTTAGCCTTCATATTTCACCATATGCACTAAGTCTGCTGTTTAGACAAACCAACCAATTCTCTAAACTAAAGACTTAAGCTCTATTTGAGTTTAGAAAATAGTAAAAGGAGTTCATCACTCGTGAGCCAAGTACATTCAAGTATATCAAATGGGGTGGATATAACAACTGTCCCTGAGCTTGTAGGAGCCATCAATTGTATAACCTTTAATCATTAGGCGCATGTAGGAACCAATAATACCTCAAAATAGGTTGTTCAACTTACATACATTCTTTCTAAATAGGGGTTGAAGTCCCTTACAAACGTGGCTAATTATTCCCCTATGTAAATATGCAATGTAATCCCCTTCCCTTTTAATGTAAACCCCTTATGTAAATACTTATGTATTCCTTATGTCCTGCTATATAAATATTCACCTTCATGTAAAAGGCTTCTATATCTTATGTAAATACCTATGTACATCCCTTCTCTCCATTGTAAAAGGATTCTTTTTCCCTATATATGTTCCTATTATTAATGTAAAGAGATTCTTTTGTAAGTGTGAACACATTTTGTTGATTCTTTAGTCTTTATATGAAATGTTCTCTCGGGATTTCTACCCTACCTCATTTAAGGGACCATATGTGTTCTCTATTCCATGTTGATAAAAGGATAAGACCACACCTTGAAAAGAGCCACTGGCCTCATATGTGGGAGAAATAAGGTTGGAAAGATCTTTCGTGAAAAACATGTGCATTTTCATGCATACATGCATTATTATTTATTCAATGCATCATCCTGATAACCTCTATTTTATAGCCATCGTAGCTCCATCTAAACCTTTGTGGAAATGAAAAGGAAAAAGGCTGGGTAGGAAAAGCAAGACACTTAGCCCAATCTTATAGAACCAATAATACTGTTGAACCTAACTTGAGAGGTTAATGAACGAAATTTGTTTTGATCATTACAAACATATTTAAAAGCTAACTCTTGTCCAAGTTAGATGTAAAATCTTACAGGTACATCAATCTTTTGATCCAAGGCTTTTGGAAAAAGAGTTTTATTAAAACTCTAAGTATTCAAAGCCAACAGGTGTTGCTTTAGAGTTTTATTAAAAACTCTAAGTATTCAAAGCCAATGGGTGTTACTGCATTTCAACAGGCCTTCTACCTTCATCAACGACCATTAAATATTCTCAATAGGCATTAAAGTGACACTTAAATCTAAGTAAAGCCTTCTAAACCCCTCAACTAGTGACTCTCTTATGGCACAATAGGCATTAGATGACTCAAACACTTGACCTTCACAAGCTGACCTTCACAATGGGTATGGCTCATCGATACCTCAATAGGCATTTGACTAAGTGACTTGATGTGAACAGAACTCTTAAAGCCTCAACACAAGTGTTGGAAAAACTCCCAGGCAAAGCTAAATGTCCTAGACCCTCCCTCCACCAAGGCACCCTTATATCTGCAGCAGTCATTGAGATCCTCTTCAACGGGTACTAAAAGAAAACCAATCACCATTGAAACACTATAGAAATTCTTGAAAAATAAATCATCAAGTTCATAACCTTCTAGAAAAATTCAACAAGCATTATCCATATCTCAATAAGAGTTAAAGTTGAATTCTAATAGGTATTAAGAAGCTCCAACAATCATTGAAGGAGTTTGTGACTAAAAAATTAAGAAAGTCAGAAGATGAGCGTCTAGGTAGATCTCTCTCTAACTAGTAGTTCTAATGGGCATTTTAATAAAATCAACGAGCATTGAAGTTATATTCTCACCAAACAATGGGTGTAGAAACTATCCAATAGGCATTGAATGACTACTCTATGATATAGAGTGATGGCATTTTTTCTAATGGCTAGTTTCACTTCTCTACTTTTAAAAGGACCCTTCCATAATAGAAATAAAAAAGACAAAACAATCAAAAAGCAAGTATTTTTCTATTGTGAAAGCAATCTTTGAATAAAGGGATGAAAACAAGTGTGATCTAGCTTCGAAGGAAGATTATTGTCAAAAGCTTGCAAAAGTCATCTTCAAAACAGAGTTGGAGAACAAACTTTAAGACTTCTCTGAAAACTATCCACCAAATCAAACATGTCTTATGAGTGCATTCCTTAGTGCTTATTACTTGAGTGAGAGTGTTCTTTCTCTTCTCCTAAGTTGTAAATTTTATTGAGAAAGTTTGTGGTTAGGAGATCATAAAAGATCCAAAACCATTCTTGTGAAAGGTTTAAGATAATACCTATAAATTACTTTAGGAAATGGTTTAGTAGCACCTGAAAGTCTACTTATAATAGGCTGATAATGCTTGAAAACTATTGTTGTAGAGGTCATTGATAGCACCTGAAAGATATTTCGATAGTGAAAGGCTCTAGTGGGAAAACTAAAGGAGAGGACGTAGGTAAGATTGTGTCGAACCTCTATAAATTGGTTGTCTCGATTCTCTATTATTTTCGCACTTAGTTTTAATTATTTTTACTTGCCATTGCCCTATTCAACCCCCCTTCTAGGTCACCAAGGGACAATAATTGATATCAAAGCTTGTTTCTCTATCAAGGCTTAAGTGTTTAAAGTAAAGATCATGGCAAGTCATGAGGAGTCATAATTAATCCACACACCATCATTCTTTAGAAGAGATGACTACGGGTGTTGGAAAAACCGTATAGAGATTTTTCTAGATAGTGAAACCATAGATCTATAGGACATTGTCGAATAAGGAAGATTAGTTCCTACTAAACTGGTTGGAAATGTCTGAGTACCTAAGCCCAAGAGTGAATGGATAATAGAAGAAAAAAAGGCAAATCTAAAAAATAGACAAGCCATGCATGTTCTCTTTTATACAATCCATAAATCCTAGTACACAAAGCTGTAAATATGCACATCGACAAAAGAAATTTGGGACATTTTACAAACAGCATGAAGGCACCAACAAAGTTAAAAGAAAAAAGATACAAATGCATACTTACATGCATGAAACTTTTATATATCAGTATAGTGAGAACATTAATGAGATGTATAATAGGTTCATTCACATAGTGGGTACTCTTAAAACTTTTGGGAAGTCCTACTCTAATGAGGATATGATAACAAAGATCCTAAGAACTATTCTAAATGACAAGTGGGAAAAAAGAAGACAATAATAGAGGAGGCTAATAAGTTGGAAGTCCTATCGTTGGATGAGCTCATGGGAAAGCTTCTAGCCTAGAAAATTACTCTTGAGAAGACATCTAAAAGCTCTAGAGTGAGAAAGAAAGATTTAACCCTAAAAGCTAAAGAGGTACGTTCTGAATCCCCTTCTTCTTGTTTGCCAACATCTTCTTCTAGTGATGATGAAAGCAATAGTGAAGATGAATAACTTACCCTCATAACAAATAAAGTAAAAAAATTTCTTTCTAATCAAAAGAGCAAAAGGGCAAGGAGGTACAAGAAGAAAAATAGTAAGAGTCAACTCATTTGCTATGGATGCAATGAAAAAGGGCACATCAAGTCAGATTGTCCCAAGGTAATGAAGAATAAGGCTCCTACGAAGAAACAAACCTCCAAAAAAGATATGAGAGTGTATAAAGCTACTTGGGATGACACAAGTGACTTTGAACCAGATAAGGAGGACACTAGAAAAGAGTTGGACAATCTTTGTCTTATGGCAATTGAAGAGAAATCTAAAGAATCCTTGAGTGAGAACTCCTCCATAAACGATAGTGACAGTGATGATGAGCATGAGGTAAATCCTCTTGATTCTTATTCTAGAGATGAGTTATATTCAATTATCACTAAGCTGATCAAGAAAGTTAAAACTCTCAAGTCTAACACCCCTTCTCTTAAGAAAGAGAATAAATCCTTAAAGGATTGTGCTAAGAGTCAAGAGACTATCGCTAACGAGGTTGAGTCTCTAACTATTGAGAATTATGAGCTCGAGGATAATCCCAACTAATTTACTAAAGGAAATAGGAAATTAGACTCCATCCTTGAAATTTAAATGAGCCTATCCATCAAGCATGGATTGAGATATAATGCTTCTACCTCTACTACTCCTTCTACTTTCAAGATAGTCTTTGTTAAGGCTAAGGAATTTAGCATGCCTAAACCATTGAAATGCCAAAAGTTCCCAAGAAGGGAAATGCCAAAACCAATGGCACAAAGGCTAAGTCTTAACCTTTTCACACACAATTAAGACATCTCTTCCTAAAGCTAACTATGCCTACATGTATCATTGTTACAAGCCTAAGAGGCAAAATATCCAAAGGCATAGAAATTGGCATAATCATACATATAAGTATACACCTTACATGAGAAACACCCCTAAACAATTAGCTCAAAGGAGTTACAAATCTCACAAACACCTTGTGCATGCTCCACCTAGAAATAGGACACTGGTGCACTTTAATGGTGAATGCTTTTATTATAGTATTTATGGCTACATTGCTTATCATTGCCTTGCTAGAAAGCACAATGAGCAAATGACTAGATCTAATCCCCTGGGACCTAAAAAGATTTGGGTACGTTAGACTTGAATCTCTTTATTTTGCAGATATGTTTAAAATCCCAAGTTTAGTGGATGTTCAAAGCACATAATAGGAGAAAAGGAGTTTTTCACTTAATTAGATAAAACTGAAGGACTTAGGAATGTATGCTTTGGGGACAGTGGAAAAGCCAAAATAAGGTTGGTAAGGATGTTGATTCACCAATCCTTGATAAAGTTTTGATTGTTGATGGACTTAAACATAATTTACTGAGTGTAAGTCAACTTTGTGACAAAGGCCTCAAAGTTATGTTTGAACCACATGCTTCCTATGTGTCAAGGATAAGTGATAACAAAATTTTGTCCGTTGGTAAGAGAATTAATAACATTTATGTCATTAATTTAATTTCTCTTATTAACCATGATACAAAGTGTCTAGCGTCTATAGTGAATGAAGGTAAAACCTGGCATAGAAGGCTAGGACAAGCTAACATGGAACTCTTCAATAAGCCGAAAAGGAGAAACTTGGTTGAAGTTTTACTAGAAATCAAGTTTGCAAAGGAAGAAGTTTCTAAAGCATGTCAAAAGGGAAAATAAGTAAGATCTTCATTCAAAGCCAAGAGCAAGATAAGTTCATCTAGACCTCTATAATTACTTCACATGGATTTGTTTATACCTTGTAGAGTGTCTAGTTTGTGAGGCATACATTATGCATTTGTCATAGTAGATGCCTACTCTAGGTACACTTAGGTGTTATTCCTCCCTTACAAAATACTCATATTTTGATGTATTTAAGACCTTTGCTAAGAGAATTCAAAACTAAAAGGATTTGAAAATCTCTTTAATTAGAAGTGACCATGAACAAGAATTTGAAATGCTTAGTTCCATAGCTTTTGTGATGAGTATGGTATCTGACATAACTTCTTAACTCTTAAAACACTATAACAGAATGGTGTGGTAGAAAGGAAGAATAGAACTCTTCAAGAGATGGTTAGGACCATATTGAATAAGTACAATCTTTCTAAGTATTTTTGGGCTGAAGCCATAAACACTTCTTGTTATGTCTTGAATAGAGTATTGGTTAGACCTTTGATGAAGAAAACTCTTTATGAGTTGTGGAACTATAGGAAGCCCTAGATTGCATATTTTAGAGTCGTTAGTTGCAAGTGTTTAATTCTAAACACTAAAGATAACCTTAGCAAATTTGACTCCAAATTCGATGAAGGAATTTTCCTTAGATACTCTTCTACTAGCAATGGGTATAAAGTCTTCATCAAGAGAACACTTATTATTGAAGAGTCAATGCATGTTATCTAACCCATTTCTTTAAGAACAGAAGAAGATGTTGATGATTTTGCATGTCCCATGAGTGAGTTAATTATTGGAAAAGAAGGGGAAAATGTGGACAAGATATAAGAAATGAGGAGTGAAGAAAATTTGGATAAACCTCTTCCTACTCTAAATGAAGAGCAAACTTAGATGGAATAAGACTGGATCTTCAAGAAAGATAATATAAGAGATATCATCATTGGTGATCCTTCAAGTCAGGTAACTATTAGATCATCGTTTAGAAATGCATGCACCAATCTTGCTTTTGTCTCCTTTATTGAGCCTAAGACCATAGATAAGGCCATAAAAATGAACAATAGGTACTTGCTATGCAAGATGAACTCAATCAATTTGAAATGAACAAAGTATGAATCTTATTTCCTAGACCTCAAAAACATTCTATTATTGGAACCAAATGGGTCTTTTGGAATAAGCTTGATGAGCATGGAACCATAATTAGAAATAAGGCTCAGTTAGTAGCTACAGGCTATAACCAATAAAAGGAAATTGATTTTTATGAAACCTTTGCTCTAGTAGCAAGATTGGAAGCTATTAGGATTTTACTTGCATTTGCATCTCTTATGAATTTCAAATTATATCAAATGGATGTCAAGAGTGCTTCCTTAATGGCTACATTAATGAAAAAGTATATGTTTAACAACCCCCTGGTTTTGAAAGCCATTGCTTTCCTAACCATATATTCAAGCTTACCAAAGCCTTGTATAGCTTTAAGCAAGCTCTAAGAGCTTGGTATGAAAGGTTGAGCAACTTTCTTATAAAAAAAAGGTTTTCTAAAGGGTTAGTAGACACAACACTCTTTTTTAAGGAGAAGAATGAAGAATTATTACTTATACAAACATATGTAGATGATATCATATTTTGTGCCACTAATGTTTGCTTGGGTGAAGATTTTTCGAAAGTAATGAAAAGTGAATTTAAGATGAGTATGATGAGAGAACTCAGGTTCTTTCTCATATTACAAATCAAATGAGGAAAGAAGATAATCTTTATCAACCAAGCCAAATACAGAAGGGAACTAATTAAAAGATTTGGCATGGAGAATAGAAAACCATGTAAAACTCTAAGAAGCACCAATATCAAGCTAAGCATAGATGAACATGGTAAGTTTGTGGATCAAAAGCTGTATAGAGGTATGATTAGTAGTCTTCTCTATCTAACGACATCTAGGCCTGATATTATATTTTGTGTGTCTTTATAGGCTAGATATTAGTCTAATCCTAAGGAGTCTTATTTCCATGTTGTAAAACACATACTCAAATACCTAATTGGTACTTCCAACTTAGGACTTTAGTATCCTAAGAGTTCTTCATTTGAGTTAAATACATTTTCAAATGCTGATTTTGCTGGATGTACCTTAGATAGAAAAATCACTTCAAGCACCTATCAATTACTTGGTCAATGTTTAGTGTCTTAGAGTAGCAAAAAGCAAAATTCAATTGTTTTGTCTACTACTGAAGCTGAGTATATGACAACAAGTCTTTGTTGTGCTCAAATCTTATGGATGAAGCAATAACTTCTTTATTACAAGGTTATTGTAAATTAAATGGCCATCAAATGTGATGACACGAATGCCATCAACTTGTCTAAGAATCCCATTCAACATTTTAGGAGTAAGCATAGATATATGACATCACTTTCTTAGGGATCATACTGATAATGGTGATATTGTATTAGAATTTATTGATACTAACCATCAATTGATAGATATTTTCACTAAACCTCTTTATGATGAAAAGATGCAATTCATCAAAAAAGAACTTGGAATGATTGTTGAAAATACATTGAGTTAATTTCAACAGGCTCTTCTGTTTCACCTTTATTGATTCATGTTTAATTGTTAAATGATTAATGATTGATATATTGCTTGACTTTTGCCTGAAATGATTACCATTAAAGTTTTTAGACTTTACAAGCTAAAGATCTTAATTGTATACTATGTTGATCAAATATCCCTATATTAATTGAATTCATGAATATATCATTGAGTTTGATTAATAATTTGTATTAACTAACTTTGCAAAATGTTTGCTTGTTTGAAAAATCCATTTTAAACTTAGTTTTGTTTTACAAAATATGGCCAATAACTGTTACGAGTTTGCTAACAGCCATTATGTTATTTGTGACTTCCATTTTTATGCCTTCGTATATCCCCATGATCGATGTGAATTTCCAATGATCATTGTTCTTCACCCAATGGGTGTTGCGAGCAACCACTATTGTTGGATAAGGAACACTTGCTTGAATAAACTAATGGTCATGTCCAGCCACCATTACTTTATTCACAACAACCATTGAACACTCCCAATGGTCATATTTTTTAAAAGGAACTGGGAACTCTTCAAACTTCTATATAAAGCCCTCAAACCCTAAAGTTGTATTACTTTTGCTTTTATTATGCTCTGGCTCTCTCTCTCTCTCTCTCTTTATGTGCATTTGCTGTTATTTCCTTTGCTTTACATTTGCATCAATCCTTAAAATCAAAACCAAATGGCACCCAAACTTGAATCAACTAAGAGGTACAAGCAACCGGTTAGGAAAACCCATAACCCTCCTACTCAAGCTTAGAGATTCTGGGAAGTGGAATTTCTTAAGCTCACAGTAGAATTTCTCATAACTTTGGAAGTTTTGGGAATTAATTGATGCACATGCGCACAAGAAGGTGCGATTAATTTCAAAATTTTCAACAAAAAACACACCCTAAAGCCAAATGAGTTGCCAAAATGCTTTGATGCCAACACTACTGAAATAGTAGAACATCCGCCCACTTTCAAATTAGATGTAAATCAATTTTAAAAGTCAATAACAGATGGGAAGAGCAACTACAACAATAATAGTGGTAAGGCATCAAAGATAAAAAGCCAACTTAAGGATAACTCACTGATTCATTACTTGGAACATAAAAAAGAGAGCTTAATCAAATCGTAATTGCACCATCACAAACCTATTCTATCTATGGTGCATTAAGAACAAGCAAAGGATCAACACACCTTTATTCTTAATGCAAAAGATAGATGGTCAAGTCAATAAAGGGAATGAATTCATGATAGGAAATTACGTAATCAAGATTGCCAAGTATGTGAAGGCTATACCATTAAAAAAAGAACTTGAGGAAACAAACATTGTGTTGGAAAAATTGCCACACAATTAATCTATTTGTGAAAAGATGTTGTTAAGTATGAGGATCTTTTAAAGACTCAACTCTGCCTTAATAAGGAGAATACCAGAAGATGGAGAGATCCCTGAATAGGAACAAGATGATAGAGAGGTTGAAGAAGCCATCAAAATAGGGATTGCTACTATGAAAGAAACTGGAACTAGCGCTCCTGCCCCTGCTCTTACTACACCTTTCTCTAACTTTGAAAAGAAGGCCCTTGATCAGCTGGCAACCATCTCAAGTGTTGTTGAATGGGTTGAGTCCTCTACCATCTCTCTTCGCTAAAAGGTACAAAAACTTCAAAGGGATATAAAGGATGTTAACCAGACCTTAGATTGGATAGTGGAAGGGTTGTAAAAAATATGCCTAGGAAAATATACTGCATATAACTTTATTTTTTTAAGGGTAATAGATATATGTGTGAATTTATCTTGAAAAGAACTTGGTATGCATAACGTGCTCTAGCAATGCATAAAATTTGAAACAAAAGGGGATTAACATGATCTATTATAACTTATGCATTTGAAATTGAATCACATTATTTGATAGTTGTTAATACTTAAGGTTTATATGATGTACATTTCTCACTTCTTGTAAGATTGATTATCCTTGATAGATTGTTTATCATCATAAAAAAGGGGGAGAATGTTGAACTTAGTTTGGGAGGTTTAAGAGCCAAACTTGTTTTGATAATTAAAAACATATCTAAAGCTAACTTTTGTTTAAGTTAGTGTGTAAAATCTTACAAGTGCATCAATCTTTTAATCCAAGGCTTTTGGAAAAAGAGTTTTAATAAAAACTCTAAGTATTCAAAGCCAATGGGTGTTGCTGCATTTTAACAGTCATTATACTTTCATCAGCGGGTGTTGAACATTCTCAATAGGCATTAAAGTGATATTTAAATGTGAGTAAAGTTTTCTGGGCCCTTTAACTAATGACTCTCTTAAGGCACAATAAGCATTGGATGACTTAAACACTTGAGCTTTGCAAGTTGACCTTTGTAATGAGCGTGGCTCATTGATACCTCAACAAGCATTATATTTTCATAACAGGCCTTAGACCAAGTGACTTGATATGAACAGAACTCTTGAAGCCTCAACACGAGCATTGACTGGCATTAGAAAAACTCCTAGGCAAAGCTAAAGGTTTTGGACCCTCCAACGGGCCACCTTCATATTTGCAACAGGCATTGAGATCCTCTTCAATAAACATTGAAAGAAAACCAACAGTTGTTGAAGCACTGTAGAAAATCTTAAAGAAAAAAGCATCAAGTTCATAACCTTCTAAAAAATTCAATGAGAATTATTCATATCTCAATAAGAGTTAAAGTTTAATTCCATTAGGCATGGAAAAGCTCCAATAGTCATTGAAGGAGTTGGTGACTAAAAAATTGAGAAAGTCAGAAAAGGAGTGCTTAAATAGATCTCTCTCTAACAACTAGTTATAATGAGCAATTTAATAAAATCAACGAGCGTTAAAGTTGTATTCTCATCAAACAATGGGGGTGCGGAGACTATCCAACAGGCGTTAAGTGACTACACTATGATATGAAATGACAACCTTCTTCTAACGGCTAGTTTTGCATCTCTGTGTATAAAAGGACCCTCCCACATAGAAATAAAAATAGAGAAAAATGGTAAAAAATGAGCATTTTTTGTTGTAAAAGCAATCTTTGAATAAAAGGGTGAAAATAAGTGTGATCTAACTTCAAGGGATGATCATTGTCAAAAGCTTGCAAAAGTCATCTTTAAAATAGAGTTGAGGAACAAGCTTTAAGACTTCTCTCAAAACTCTCCGCTAAATCAAACATATCTTGTGTGTGCATTCTTTGGTGCTCATTGTTTGAGTGAGAGTGTTTTTTTCTCTTCTTCTAAGTTGTAAATTCTATTAAGAAAGTTTATGGTTAAGAGATCTTAGAAGATTCAAAACCATTTTTGTGAAAGGTTTAAGGTAACACCTACAAAACTACTTCAAAAAACGGTTTAGTAGCACCCGAAAGTCTACTTATAATAGCCTGATGTGCCTAAAAACTATTGTTATAAAGGTGGTTGATAGTACTTATAAGCTATTTAGATAGTGAAAGGCTCCAGTAGGAAAACTAGAGGAGAGGACTTAGGCAAGATTATGCCAAACCTCTATAAATTAGTTATCTCAATTCTTCATTATTTTTGCACTTAGTTTTAATTTTTTACTTGCCATTTCTCTATTCAACCCCTCTTTTAGGGCACCAAGGGACAACAAATACCACCAAAAGTGATAGAAAAGATAAGGTTGCCCTCAACTAGATGATGAAGGAAAGGATCATTGAAGAGGTGAACAAGTGTCTCAATGAAATCTTAATGAAATGAGAAGCATCTACTAAAAGAACCGATAAGGGGAAAACACCCATGAAGACTCCCCCACCTGTGGTTTTTGATTATGATCGATTTGGAATGGAAGAGTATCATAAGAGTAAAACTATTAAAGAAGAAAACAGTATATGTTGTTCTTGATAATAGTGCGCAAAATGAGAAGGAGAATGCTTGATTTGATAGATTTGTCAAGCATTAGAGAAAATTCAAAAGATTTTTGACACTAAAGGTCTAAATTAAGGGATTTGACATTGAAGAACAATTAGCCCGACATTATAAGCTTTCCACTAATTTTTATATGCCCAAACTTGCTAAGTTCATTAGAATTCAAAATGCAACGAACCAGGTTTGTTCATATGTGTTTGTCATGAAGACATTTGGAGTCCCATGGATACAATGTTAGAACTTTGTAAGTTGTTACTAGAGGGATCTATAAAAACCTAGAACTTAACCAGCCTAAGATGATTAGGAAAGACTGAAAAAATTAGTAAAAGCTTTTAAGAAACACTATGTAAGCAACATAGATTTGGAAGTCACCCTTCAAGATTTAGAATCATTGAGATAGAAGACTAGAGAAAGCTTCATTCACTATTTAAGAAGGTGGAAGAAGATGGCATTTGAGGCAATAACATGACCTACAGAGAGAGAGCAAGTCCCATGATTATTAGAAAAGCTCTAACATTAGCACTAAAATTAAAGGAATACCAGTGTGAAACTTTGAAAATCTTAGGGAAGTAAGCTTACAAGTTGAAGAATTGAAGTTAGAGTCAAAGAAATAATATCTAGAAGAAGGAACCTCCTTTCCCAAGCTTAAGGAGAAGAGAATAAGACCATGGATGTAAATGTGGCACACCCTAAGAGATAGTTTATAGATTTGGTCATAACTCTATCTGAGGTATTTGAAAGGTTATAAAAGAAGGGGATGTTAAAGTGGGTTGTGCCCAGGCCACCTCTTAACCCTTTACCAAGGGGGTATGACACTAATGCTTATTTTGCTTTTCACCAAAAAGTTGGACATAATACGAATGATTGTTATAGGTTGAGACATGAGATTCATGATGTTGATGATAGGAAGATAATTGTTCCACTTTATGTTAGGAGGTCGAGCATTAGAGGAAATTTACTCTCAGATTATCACGATGTCCCATCATAAGTCAAAGGATGTTTATGGTAGATTTTGGGATTTCTAAAGAAGTTATCATGGCTACTTTATAGGAGATACCCCCTATAAAGTTTATAGTTTTTGCATATGCCATCAACCTTTAAGAGAGTTAAAATAAGGAGACGAAGAAGGTTAAGAAGAAAAGAATAATCAGTCTATAAGAAGAAAGTGATAAGCATAAAGAAGAGAAATAGGTAACCATGTTACTTAAAGCGAAAAATATTATCTCGATTGGGAAATTCCCAAAGAGCTTAAGGTTGATAAAGAGGCAGAGAGGCCATTGATAAAAGATAAAAAGGACAAGAACCCTATCTTAAGGTAATTGAAGAAGATACCTACCTAGATTAGTGTGTGGGAGTTGTTGATTACTTTTAAAGAGCACAAGAAGGCTTTGATTGAGGAATTGTCTAGCTCAGCTATATCTTGGGAAGCATCTCTTATGAATGTAGTGGCTTTGGTAACCAATAAGGAGAAGATAACTTTTTTAATAAAGATTTGCCTCTCGAGGGTTTAGATCATAATTTGGCTTTGATCATCAAAGTTGAAGTGGAAGGAAGTCAAACTCCTTATGTGATGGTAAATGATAGGTTCAAATTAATATTTGTCCTTTAAAGTTACCATCAAGGTTTGAGATATCTGAGATAGACTTAAAGACATCTAACAATATAATTCGAGCCTACAAAGACAACAAAAGGCTAATTATTGAAATTTTTAAGGTTATGGTAAAAATAAAGATTGTAGAGGCTATGACTATGGTAAAAATTAGGATTGTAGATGCTATGATGGAATTCATTATATTGGATATACCATCACTTTTTCATTATTATTGGGAAGGACATGGTACAATTCTCTATGAGGAGTGCCATACACTATACACCAAAAGGTCAAGATCCCTTACAAAAGGGAGATAGTTTCCATTTGTGCCAAAGTGAGAGAGTTAGTGTTTGCAATGAGCATAACTATTCCATACCTTAAAGGTTTTTAAGTGGTTGGAGTTCCATATAATTGGGCAAATCCAAAAGTGATAATCATTATGAAGAATATAAACTCTCTTTTAGGATTAGAAAAGAAATCTATGGGCATATTAATTCCAATACATCCCAATATAAACTACTAGAATGGGGTTAGGCTACCATAGAGATCGAGGAAAGATAATGGTATGGGATCTCTGAAGGTCATTATTAGACTTCTTTATAAAAGAAAGGGAGAGTCAAAAAGATAGGCAGTCATAAAAGAAAGTGGGAACCAGTTGAAAACTGAACCACTAAATGATTTCGAAAAGGTATTCTTTCAAATGCACATTAGGAACGTATAAGTTGTGCATAAGAAATATCAAGACTTATTTGAAGTGGAAGATAGTACGAAGAAGAAAAACAACAAAGGTAAAGACGATTTAAAGGCTGAGGAAGATAAAAAAAAAAAGAGGGTCTATTTGCAGTTTATATGGTCTATGAATAAGTTGGTCACAGAATAATAAGTGAAAGATTCCTAAGGAAGACCACTAATAATATCTGTTAGAGCAATAATTTCGATTAAAAAGTGAATAGCTTGAGAAAAAACAAGCTAAATAAGTTAAACCATATGTACTTTATGAAGACTCAAAATGGGGATAAAGCGAATTAGGTAGCTATGTTAAAGGGAAATATATAAAGATTAACTTGGTAGACATCAAAAGCATGATTGTTAACTTCATCTAAAATGTAGAAGGCGAAGAACCACAATGATAACTGTCAAGAGTTGAATAGGTTAAGCGAGATGGAATAGCCTTGTATGAGAGCTTCTTGAAAATCAAGTTGGGAACTGAATAGATAAAGTAGGAATTCAAAAGGGTTGTGAGAGTTATAGTTGATATTAGATAGGAAAATGAATTTAATTTCTAGCATTTGGCTGATGGTTAGAAGATTACTCCTCAAATGGCTAATGAGAAGATAGGTGGAGAAACGAAGGACCAGAGAAAGCTAATGTTGAAAAAACTCCAATTGCATGTCTTGAAGGGTCTTTTGTCCCTGATGTCTTTAATGTTCTAGTCTCTAGCCTGTTTGAGAATGATCATGTATTTATTTCAAAGTTCAAGGCAATAAATGACAAGTTTTCATATTGTCGAATGTCTTTCCTAATGGTACTTTGCATGAAATGCATCATTTTATAAGCATATTTAATATTAGTTTTATGCATACCATTACATTTTATCTTAGTGCATAGGAAAATCTAAAAATCTTGCTCATTACTAATAATATCACACTAAAGTTGGGGTTAATTTCACTCATCGCCCCTCAATAATACGACCATCAATAATAAGGTGTCTAAACGAAAAAGTGTAACCCAAAAATCATTAAACTATTCAACGACAACAAAAAAGTAATTTTGACTAAAAAAATAGCTTGAAACTCTATATCAATGCAATGTGTGCAATATTTTAAATATAAAAAACACATCAATCCATTATTATACAAAAAAACATAAAACTAGAGGATAATGGGTGAAATTGATTCATCCATTTTCTCTGTAAAAAAAATAAGGACAAAGTAATTTGATCCTTTGGTTGAATCTGTTGATTTATTTTCTTGGTATGACTATAAAATTAAAGAATAATTATGTTCATTTTCTTTAAGTATTTTTCAAACGAAAAAATAACCCAGTAACAAGAAAAGTAATTCAAAAAAGTAACCTAGAACCTGAAGAAACACATTCTTTTTCTTTCTTTGACTTTAAGCTTTATTAGGTTACTTTTCTTGGTATAACATATTGTTTCTTATTTTAGTTTAATTAGTGAGAAGGAGTATTGGATTTTGTTTTGCTTTTCAGTTTGATGTGAGATTTGGTTACACTCTTGATAATTTTTGTTGAGAAGTTTTGTATCTATGGGAACCCTAGGCATGGCTCCAGCTCAGGCTCTGACTCGCCTCTTTTGTTTTTTGGTTCATTTTTAGGCAAAGTTAAGGCCACAAGATGCTACAATTCCCTTAAGATATCATTGCTGCAAGTCGAGAAATCATTAAATGCTTGAGAAATATAGAAGGAGTCCTCATTAAGGTTGAGCGATTTTTCCAATTTGTCATTTCTCTTACTATTTCGCAACTCGACCTCCCCGAGATGCATGTTAATGATAAAATTAGTTAGGTTTTTGGATACATAAATGAAGTTGTTGATGTCAATAGTGCAGTTGTTACTATTGCTATTTTAGTAGAGATTTGAACATATTGTTTGCATAGAATGACTAACATGACAACTAATTTTGTAGTGAAAGCAGTTGATTTTGGGCTATAGAAGTTATTCATGGAATTGCATGTTTTTGTTACTTGATTTCTTTATTTTTAAGAGAGAGAGTTACTGACTGACATGTGTTTTTTAATTTAAAATATTATACATGTGGCGTCGATATGGCATCTTAGGCCACTTTTCAATTGAAATTATTTTTACGTTAATCATTATATAGTTTAATGATTTTTGTCTTACACTTTTTTATTTTAAGGACCTTATTATTAAAGGTCATATTATTAAGGGACAGTGGGGTAGAATTAACCCTTAGATGAGTAAAGGATATTTGAACAATTGTTGAAATAGTATTAAAAGATTTTTACATGGAATTAAAAGGATATGCCAGGGTTGATTGACGAATGGACTTGCACAAGATTCCCACCTGCCAATATATAAGACTAGTAAAGTAGAAGCTTAGGTGGATGAACACTAGAATAAGCTTAATAAGTGAAAGAGAAAGTGGTGAAGCAATTGAAAGCTAAGTTCTTAGAGGTAGTGGATTATCCTGGTTGGCCAACATAGTGTCGGTGCCTAAAAAAGATGGACAAGTAAGAATGTGTGTATTATAAAGATTTGAATAAGGCATGCTCTAAAGATAACATTCCTTTACTACACATCGATGTCTTAGTAGCTAGTGTTGCGACTTGTGCCATGTACTCATGCATGGATGGATTCTCTAGTTATCCTCACGGCCATTACATATTAGGTAAAGGCCACATTTGTCACAAAATAGGGCACCTATTGCTATTGAGTAATGCCATTTGAATTAAAGAATGTTGGAGTAGCCTACCAATAAAAGGCTATTGCATTATTCCATGACTTGATTTACAAGGAGGTGAAAGTTGACATCGATGACGTGATGGTAAAGTCAGAAACTTAAGGACATTTCAAAGCCCAAAAAAATTCCTATAATAGGTGGACCATTATGCTTAACCTAAAGAAGTGTGTGTTTGGGGTTATCTTAGGTTAATAGCTAGGACATATAGTGAGTGAGAAGGGAATTAAAGTAGATCTAGATAAAGTGAAGGCCATTCAAGACATGTTTACATTAACGATAAAAAAATAAATCTAAGGGTTTTTGGTGTACCTCCAATGCATTAGCAGGTTCACAGCTAAAATTACTACCATCTGTGAGCCAATCTTTAAGTTGTTGAGGAAAGGTCAACTGGTAGTTTGGAATGCGCAATGTCAGAAGGCCTTTGAAAGGATAAAAGAAAATCTATCTAGTCTAACAATATTAAGATCGCCAAAGCTAAACAGACTATTAATTATATACTTGAATGTAAAAGAGAGATTCAGGGGACAATGTTAGCATAAAAGGACAATGAAGGGAATGAACATGTTATGTACTACTACAGTAAAAAGTTACTCTCATATGAAGAAAAGTACAACTAGATGGAGAAGACATGCCAAGTAATGGTTTGGGCTACGAAGAAGTTACGACATTATTTCCAGTCCTATTCAGTAGAGGTTATTTTGAAATTAGATTAGTTCACATACTTATATGAGGCCTCAACCTTAATTATAAAACTAGCAAAGTGGCTAATACATTCAATGGAGTTTGATATGTCACAAAGAAGATGATCAAATACTAGACAATTGTATAATATTTGACACAATAGCCATTTGTAGAAGAGGAACAAGAACCTCCCTAGTTTTTCAATGAATGCTAATGAGTGATAGAGCCTTAAAGATGGAGGATGTACTTTGAAAGAGTAGTGAATAAAAAGAAGTGAGAGAAGGAGTAATTTTACTTTCACTTGAAGGAGAGTTATTTCTTATGGCCAAGAAGCTAGACCTTGGGGAAACCAACAACATGGTAGAGTATGAAGCTTATGCATTCTTATTGGAATTGCTAGTTCAAATGAGGATAAGAATGGTGGAGGTATTCAGAGACTCTTTATAAGTCATTTATAAGGTAATGGTTGAATGAGAGCTAGAGGAAGAACACTTGAGGCCATAATTAGAGTACCTAAAGATGTTAAACCAAAATTTTTAAAGGATCGTGTTTTGTCATCCTTCAAGAGAAGAGAACATGGTTACAGATGCACTAGTTGCCTTAGTTATCATATGCGACGAACCCAAAAGAATGCAAATGAAACCTTTGCTAACACTCAATTTCAAAACACCATACTATGCTAGGAAAGCGGTGATGAAGATGACAGTGGAAAATCACTCATGTAACTATAATGTGTAGAGCTACTTAAAGGGTGACACATACATTAAGAGGGCACAAAAGAAGGGTAAGGATGTTATTCATAGGTTACCATCACAATTCATTATTTATAATGGTATGATATATAAGCAAATGCCATACGAGGTTCATTTAAGTTGCTTGATAGAAGAAAAGTCAATAGAGTGATGAAAGAGGTACATGTAGGAGGATGGCTTTGGCTAGAAAATCTTAAGGGTAGGATACTACTAGACAACCATGGAGTAAGATTATGACAAAATCACAAAGAGTTGTCACAAGTGCTAAGTTCATGAAAGTCTCAGCCACATGCCACTAGTAGAATTGCAAAACTTGACTTCACCTTAACTCTTTACAATATAAGGCATTAATGTCATTAGAGAAATCAAACTAACTTCTATAAAGGGCCATAAGTACATTGTGGTAGCAGTATACTACTTTTCAAAGTGGGTAGAAGTTGAGTCCTTCAAAAAGCTAAGGGTAAAATAAATGGCCAAATTCATAGAGAGAAACATTATTTATTGCTATGGTGTGCCACATCACATTGTGATAGATAATGAAGTACATTCCTAGGCTAAGGTCAGAATAATCCTAGAGAAGTATAGGGGAGTTCACCATAAATCTTCACTTTATAGGCCACAAGCAAGCGACATATAGACAACAAATAAAAATGTCAAAAACATCCCAATTAAAATGGTACAAACTTATAAGGATTAGGCAGAAAAGCTACCTTTTGCATGGTATGGATATTGAATCACTTCTAGAATATCAACAGGAATGCCATCTTATTATCTAGTGTATGGAATGAAGGTAGTATTGCTAGTAGAAATAGAGATGAAATCTCTTCAGGTGTTGGTTGAGATAAGGATTCCTAAGTATTATTGGATCAGAAACTGATATGGTTAGTTGGCTCTATTAGATGAGAAAAGATTGAAAGCCCTTTACCACATTTAGTTATACCAATCAAGGATGGTGCAAACCTTCAATGAAAGGGTTAAAATAAGTGTAATAAAGGTTAATGACTTAATACTGAAGATAGTACAACCATAAACTCAAGATCTTAGGGAAAAATTCAAGCCAAATTGGGAAGGTCACTATTGATTAATTAGATATATTAAAGTGGTATGGATAAAGCTATCAGACATGGATAGGAATGATTTTTTTAAACTGGTGAACTTAAATAGGCTGAAGAAGTATTTCATGTGAGGAAGTGAGAAAAGGAAAATAAATAAGCCCATGAAGTAAAAAATCTAAGAGGACGACTTAGGGAAAAATTAAGGTATAAGGAAAGAGAAAAAAGTAAATGAGTCTATTAAGTCAAAAATATAAAAGGGCAGTTTAGGCAAAATTAGAGCATAAAAAGAAAATAAATAAAGCAAAAGGTGTGAGAGTGTGAACAACCATTGCAAAAAGTGAATGTGTGTCAGTAAATGGTATTGATTGAGAAAAAAGTCCACGACAAGAGGATTGCCAAGGACAGAGGATGAAGAACAAGGAGTTGGCATGCCAAAGGCATTGATTGAGATAATAGGATGATCTTGTGTGTCATTATTAAAAGTAGTGACTTTGCATTTAATTAGTATATACTATGCAAATTATAATGATGTATAACAAGCATAACATTAGAAAAAAATGCATTTACATAATAAAAGTAATTCTTATCAAACATTTTCTTATACTAAATGAAATATAAGAAGTTTATGTTATTCTAATTGTTTTTATTGAAATTAAAGAGCTCTATGTCTTTAACTGTCACACAATCATACCTTAAAATCAACATTATCAAAAGTTTAGCCCTTAATAGAGAAGATCTGATGGATAAAGTGATTAGCCTATGTAGTCTTCACCTTATCTAGGAAGCTGAGTCACAGGTCCTTCTGTGAAAGAAGGAAGAAAGCCTACTACATCCTACATAGCTCTAAACTATCGACGAACTCTAGTTAAATCGTATAAGGTACTAGATGTTAGGGCCAAATTAATCACACATCCTTTATAGGTCCTGCACATGACCCTAGTCAATTTCCATCAAGGACAAGTCCATCGGATGCCAGAATCTAAGAAATGAGACAATAACTCAATCCATTCAACTTTAGTGGAAGCAAGTCTTAACAATCAATGGGAGCCTTCAGCAAGCCCAACTTCTCCTACAACCATATTTGATGAAAAAATACAAAAAAAAAAAAAGAAAAAGAAAAGCTTGCTAGGCTAACATCTGAAAAGGCGACATAAGCAAAAATGAACAGTCTACTAGATTGAAAACTCGCAAGGACAATCCATGTAAAAGTTTGAGTCAAAAAATAATATATAAATATGAAAAATAAAAAAATAAAAATAAATGAAATATGAATGAAAAGAAAAAAAGAAAAATAAAAGGCTACGAAAGAAACTCATACTCTTAAGTAATAATGGACTTTTAGAAATAGACTCACTGATACCTAACGATACCCTATTCAAGCCCACAATGGTCTTACCGAGAATCACAAGAAATGCGGTTTTCTCTATACCAATCTCTTCGATAAGTGGCAAACTTAAAGGTCCATCTCTCCACCTTCTTTTTGCAACAAAAATCCCCTATCAAAATAACCACTAAAACACAAGTTCGGTTCCTTAAAGGGTGTAGGGTGAGCAAAAGAGATGCTAGAATTTTTCTTCTCTCAAAATGTATAAGGATGCCTCATCATATCGCAAATTAAATAACTCCATCATTTTTTAGATATATGGATAATATAAGTGAAATAATGCAATTTAGTTTGCGCTAGTAATATAATAGTCGATGATGACACTAAATTCCTCAAGTAAGGGGTAGATCTTTGTCTTTCCAACATAGAAAGAGTAGGTGGTTAGGTCCTATAAATCACAAGCCACCTATAAAAAGTTAGTGTTAAGTCAAATGGATGAAAAGTAATGAAGAGCTTTGAAACTTGTCCAAAGGAAATTAAACCAATTTGAAACATAAAAAGACTTCAAAAATGATTTAGCCATGGTGAAAAGTGAGATAATAGCATATAACAATGTAAAAATTGAAAAGAAAAGGGTTTAAAAAAAAAAAAAGAGAAGGTGAATAGTACTTGAATGTTGTGAACAGTTAAGTTGGCAAAATATACAAGTCTTATTATCTATATTGACAAGTATTCATTTATATAGATAATTTACTGGTTTATACAAATAAGTTTTACTATAATTTCTATAGTAGAGTTCTCCTTGCACTTTTGGTGATTGATTTATTTTGGACTTGTTTGAAGAGGCAAATGTATATACAAATAAAGTAATTCAACATGGCATATACACATAATTGCATAAAGTCATCAGAAAAACAAGAAGGCATATATTGGTGCAAAATTGCTTAATCGGCAAAGTTGGGGCACTTTGACCTAAAATATCTATAGTATTTTAGCATGCAAAGAAACTAAAAGGGCTCAAACATGCCCACCTATTGTCCAACTCAAATAAGTGTACAAAAGTTCTTATAGTTAACTACAAGTTTTAATAGCTAAAAAAAAAAAGTCTGAAGCCTAAGGCCTAAAAAGATCCAAAGGTAGTTGCAATAAGACTAATACTCATCATCAACCTTCTCGAAATTATCCACATAATCCTCAAACTATGTTGGCCTTGGCAACTTCTCACCCAGAGCTCTCGACCCTATCATTGGATCGTCTCCTACAACAAATGCAGAGTTAGGATGGTTAGGGTATACACATACTATCGTAAATATCTACATTCTTTCTAACCTACAGGTTGCGAGTTTGCTACATAAACATCCTTTTAAGCACAATAATAAGGTTGAACATGTGCTTGGCATAAATGCAAAAAATATATGCATATGTAAAATAAAGTTAGCAAGCATAATAAGGAATAAGAAATGTAAAGGTACAAAGATGAGAAATAAATCATTTACGTAGTTAGTATTTATTCACTTAAAGGAATGCAAGGATCGAGTGAACTGCCATCATAGAACCCATGAGTAAGGAAACACACGTCTCCACAAAAGCTATCAGGAAACAACTCCAAGCCAGATGTCTCTTTAGTGCAAGCCTATTTATGGCTCCTTATTATTGATGCGGGCTTTAAAGGTATTCACTCAGAATGGACCATCGTGCCATGAGCACCATATCACAATAATGTCCTTATGTCCTCCTTGTGTCAAGGGAACAACAAGGTTCAAGCCTCAGACATTGGAACCACACCCATTAGCGACTCAACAATCCATGCCTAGTACCCTCGACACTCGAGACCAGCTGCTCCCTAGGTTATAGCTCCAACACCTGCTGATGTGCCACCCTCTCTAGGTCAATAGCCTAAAATATGTCTTTTGGTGGACGTTGAGGCATTAGGCATGCGTCAGGATCCTCCTACCAAAGCAATACCCTCTTTCTTAGGTACCACTCTCGAATGGAGCGTTATAAGAAAAAAAATTAAGTGATGCTCATATGAGTGCCTCTTTGCCTCCATTAACTCTAGTTGCCACCTGTCCATGGGTCCCTTCCAATTCAGGCAGAGCTATATGAAAAGAAAAACTTACTACAAGTATACTAACAAATACACAAATCTTAAGAATTAACAATATAACTTTATTTTTTGTAGAGGAATGTACCTGAGCCATCGTAAGCTCATTCAGGTGATTATGCTTGATCTTGAGTGATCTCTCATTGTGATGTGCACTACTCCGTAGTTGGAAATGTTAGAGCTTTGAATTTTGTTAATATAAGGAAAGAGAGAGAGAGAGAGAGAGAGAGAGAGAGAGAGAGAGAGAGAGAGAGAGAGAGAGAGAAAGAGAGAGAGAGAGAGAGTTTATGTATGTGTGTGTGTGTTTTAGAGCAGAAGGAAAGTGAGAGTGGAAGGAGAGAGAATTAGAGTGAGAAAAGAGGGGTAAAAGGAGAGAGAATTATTATTTAGTGTTATGTGTGAATTTATCTTTAAATAATATCCTATTTTTTTGCACCTCACTTAGCATGCTTCAAGTTTTAATGGATTTAAATGGAATTAATATATAAATATATTATTAATTTCGGTATTATAATTAAATTTAAATCATTGTTTTTCATTTATGAAATAATTGTGTATAATACAACCATGTGTTATTATTTTATGTTATGTTATAGAAAATTGACACATCAAACAAAAATATTTCTAACTAAGAAATTAAAATATTCAACAGCTATAATAAAAAACTTTATATATTAAAAATTAAAAAATTTAAAAAATAAAAATTCTAAATAGGAAGTCAAAATCATATAAAAAATATATAGATAAAAAAATTGGAAAAAGTTAAAATGTTAAAATTTTAAACTACTTGTAAATAGAAAATTAGAAAAACTTAAAAAGTAAACATTTTAAATTGAAAGCTAAGATATTCTAGATAGGAAATTAGAAAAATTTTAAAATAAAAATTCTATACTAATTCTAAATAAGAAAATTAAGAAAACTTGAAAAGCAAAAATTATAGATAGGAATATAAGATTTAAATTAATTTTATTGATTGTTTAAAATTTTAAGTACACAAGGGCAAACAACAATGTAATATATTATCAAGAATTAATTTGTTTAATAAATTTTTTCTTAAAATTTTGCTATGAAAAATTTAATATACAAATCAATGATCAGTCTTTTATTACTCACATATGTATATATAATTTTCAATTATTGGTTAATTTTAAATTTGATTATGAAATGCTTGATGTTATTTATTTGATTGATTATCAAAAATTAGTTTATTTAAATTTAATAAATTTTCTCTTAAAATTGTATTATATAAAATTAAAAATACAAATCAATGTTACATAAAATTTAAAATATAAATCAATATTTAATTCTTTATTACAACTAACTTTGTACATAATTATAAGTTTGAAAATTTTAATTTATTATTTTATTTACTTGGCATTTTAATTATTATTTATATATTATTTTGTAATTATTTAATCAATTAATAATTTAATAAAAATAAATATTAAATTTATTTAAAATATATTGTTATAATAAATTTTAATTTATTATTTTATTTTCTTGACATTTTAATTATTATTTATATATTATTTTTTTAATTA